>WOGN01007111.1:0-12036 GCA_015342105.1 Leptinotarsa texana | reverse complement strand
TTCGAATATTTACTTTTGCAATTTCCTGACCTACCAAATAACTTATCCATCCGATCATTGATTACGAGATAATCTTACTGAAACATTTAAAATCTTCCACTACTCAGTGAATTTGGGCTTTTTCATTTGGAGTAATAGTGAAAGATTGGGAGGACATCTTTTCAAAATAGTGAGAGAAAAATTCTTTTAACTGTGTCACCAATATTTTCTGTGCGATCATGTTTTTACGCTGGAACGGCCTGCCTGAGCATATATTCTATGATTCATTAATTTGCTTCCAAAAATTCTCTGGACAATTACTGGAATTGTAAAAACTAACTTTTGCTTTCTTTTTTTAATTGTTGCATTTTTTCTCTGTTCCGACATTTGTGAAGACCTTTTTCACCTAACATTCTTTGAATAAAAGTAATATTAAAATTCGATCAGAAATGATTACAAAAATTGAAATATTAAAAAAACACCAGCTACAAAGTTTCAATGGTTAGTATCCACAATCTTCTCCGGATGATTGGCCTATTTATGATGCTTCGAAACATGTGTATTTTTTTCTTCTCCCTTTTCGGTAATCCAATTTCGTGATCCGTAGCCCGATTTACCAGTTGATAAGAATTTCTATACATTCCGAATGTCTTCACAAGTCTGACAGAATTCGTAGTTGTTTAGTATTAGGCAGCCTCGTCAAACTTCATTCTCGACTAGTATTTTTCCCTGCTGGTGAGTTTAGATTCGGATCACTTGATGTCTTTGAGGGACCAACATGCTCTATCAACCGTGTTTTATTATCACTGAGAACTTGCCGCATTCATAAACTCAATTGTTAATATAATTATTGGCATTTGGTTGCTTGCTTTTTTCATGAGGCTGCTACAGGTAGTGTAACCGAAACTGAAACAGCTTATAACATAGTACGTTATTTAGACCCAGTTTTTTCTTTCTTTTTCAGAATCCCTCTTATGTAAGGAGACGATAATACTAGTTTAAAAATAACTGTTTACAATCTGTTTTTCCGTTAACCAGCTGTCGCACTCCTACAAACGACAGCCCTCAGAAGTCGAAACATGTGTGAGCCAAGGATTAACGAGGTCTTTTCTTTTAACGTGTGATTCCTAACACGGAACATAATTATTTAATTACGGAGCTCTCATTGTTTTTTGAAGATACGATTTTATACAATTCCCTCAGTTCGACAAAAGCTGATTGAACGGTTGATCTGATAATAAATGAATCGTTAAGATCGTGCGTGCGTCTCTGTAACATGGATTCTCTCAAAGACAAAACACAAACATCACAGGAAAATCCTTAAGGCGCTTTCAGAGCGGTGCCTGTACGAAAGTAGCGATTCACATTGGATTTGAATCGCTGGAGATCAAATTAATTTGAAAAAACGTTCTTAAAGTGTTTACTTGATATAAACACAGTTCTCCAGATGAGAAAGTTCTTAAACCGTGAAGCTCGAATTTCCATTGTCTAATCTAATATAAATTTATTTGAAAACCCTGAAAAAAAATCAGAAAATCAATAACATTAACCGAAAATAACAATTTTACTGAACAAAAACTGAATTTGGCAATTTGTTATTATCGGTTAATCTCATTGATTTTCTAATTATTTCTTTCAAGGTTATCAAATCAATTTATATTAGATTAGACAATGGGAGTCCGAACTGATGAAATACACCACGAAACATTGTCAACCACCTTCAAACAAACGAGTGAAGTTCGAGGTGTACTGACTTGAATCTCAAAGCGATGAGCAGCCACTGGTCATTAATCACTATTAACTTATATATGAAAGGTTACAAAGTCATCATACATTATTAGTCAGCTACAAGGTTGAAAGTTGCTAACCTGGTAAATCTTTTCAATTTTGAGATTCCAGAATTAGAAATGAATAAATGAACTGAGAAAAGGAGCTTTTTCTTCAAATCCAACGGTGGAAATTGAAAAAAAATTGAAGCATTCTGCTGACACTTTATGCGTTAAATCGGTTTTGTTGGAGCAATGGCTTTGATTAGACTATACATTTTTGTATCTGTCTTGAAAAAAAAATATTTCAAAATCTACAAGAAGTTACCGAGGTCTAATCTTTCAATTTGTTATTCCTAGCACGGGCTGGACAATAGGAAGTGTAAATCGATCGTCGGCCTTGCGGTTCAAACCAGCGGTTAATTGAGTTAGTGGATCAAACGGCCCACATCAACGCAAACGGTTATCGTCAGAATTGAAAATAGTGAGTTCATGGATATCTAGAAAAAAACATATGTTTACATCTCTCACATTAATGACAGACTTTTCATTTTTTTATTCTGCCTCCTGAAACTTCCACTATTTGGCACTCATTGATGTTGATTTTGGAATTCAGATATCCCCAAGAGAAACAAATGGAAGATGTTTGATACGAAGGTCTTGATAATTATTCTGTACTTTCCATGCTACCTATCCTTCAATGTCCAAGCAACTCTAGTCATGCCATAGAAAACTGTTGATGCCCCTTTAAGGAGAAATATAACTTCACCATTTTCAAACCTTTTCTGATTGTTTACTAGAATTGGTTTTAAACGAGAATCAATTCCGTTTATGAAATGTTTTTGTAGAAGTTACTTGTTAGGAGATATAAAACGTGAAAGCATGCAGCATCTTTATTTCAGTATCACTTTCCTCCTAGTTCCTTCTGAAAGAGGAGGTTTTTCTGATCTTGTCATCAAACTGTAAGATGAAAACTTGTTTCAGGTTCAAAATCAATTATCAAACTGAGAACCATGTTCAAACTTCTCACAAAATGAATAAGGCAATCAACGGAATATTCAACACATAGAAAACAAGATGTTTCTATGATTTTATTGTTTTCAATACAAATTTAAATGAAAGTAACGTTCGTGTTTTTTGGTTGAGGTTGGTATATTAAAAAATGTAACTTTTTGAACGTTGATATTTCAAAGGAGTTGAATTTAGGAGTGAAGTGTTTTAGAATAATGTTGAGAGTTATAAACAGATTTGGAGAATCGTATTATATGTATACGCGAACACTTCGAGACGGCGTTCCTCCACCACTTGAAAACATTCAACTATATTTTTTTAATGAAAAGTAGCTCCTCTTGTTTTTAGTTTTGTTGCATTATACCAAGTGGTTCAAAAATTGATAGCGAATGGTACTGACTTCAGTATAAAACATGAATTCCATTATTTTGGATGTTGGAGAACAAGAAATTTGTGATATTTCATTTTATCATAATATGACATTATCAAGTTTATAAATAGTATCGAAGATAAGTTGGGTATCCGACGGGGGCATCTCACATAATCATTCTACCCTGATAAAATTTTTGTACTTTTTATATCGATGAACTCCTTCAAAAAAACTCCTTCATCCTAAAAGGAACTCCCTCTTGTCCCCGCTATTATAAACGTAGTCACTCATATAACAAAGTAAATCCGAGCGATACGCAATTTCGTCGCCGACTCGTTTTATTCCTTTCATAATTCATCCCTACGTGGCTTAAACGTTGATGGGCAAATGAGTGTTCTTATACTAATTGAAAACGTTCATTATCTAACAATCACTGCGCTCGAAACACAAGCACGCACATTTTATCTGCCCTGCATGTACATGCAAATTGTTCGGCGGACCTGCGAGTCGGTAATAAGCGGTATAATGACCAAAAAAGTTGCTCATGAATTTCGGGGTGTGGAAAAACTAGGCGGAATATGTAACTGAAAGATTTCCACTTGATTTTTCTCGGAGATAATTAAATATGGTTTTTGTTGGTGTAGAACTCGACTTGTCTGTCATGTGTGCTGTCGTTGTCTACAGCTTTATTTGTAATTCATCACGCGGTAATTGGGAACATTGTTTTTTGTGTAAATATGTATCGAGGATATGCATGATTTTTTTTGGAAATCATGGACAGTATCATTACAACGTTTTCATAAAATGTTCCTTTTGGGGCATAAGTCCCAATTTTTGCCATTGTACGAGTATATACGAGTACGAAGGAAATTTTTTATCATAGTTACGTTTTAGAAAGTACATAAAAATATGCAGTTAACTAGGTAACATCGTGAGGAATTAAAAATCAAAAGAAATTCCCATTTCCCATTCCGAAATCCATAACAAAAATCTCCAATCAATTGGGTATTGCCTAGTAGAATATAATTTTCCTAGAGCACTAGAAGCACCTAGAAGCACCTAGAAGCACCTAGAAGTTTCACGTCCAAAATACAGAGATGAAACCAACATATAACAAAATTCTATTTATAGAAAATTCATCTGAAAAACTTAGAAAACTTATTCGGTACTGAAAAAATTAGAGTGGCATTTTCAAATGAAAATACAGTTGGAAAGCATTTTCTCTTGGAACAAAAAACAAAAACACTACAAGAAATACAATCCAATATAGTGTACAAATTGAACAGTGCTGTGAACTGTCACAAATGCTATGTTGGTCAAACCGGATGGTATCTTGAAACGCGAGTTTTAGAACACAAGAGAGACTCTAAGGAACTGAATATAAAAAACTCACAGCTCTCGTTGGACATGAAAAAAAATATGGGCGTATTTTTGATTTTGATCATCCTACTATTTTAGAAGTTCAATCATATTTATTCACAAGACTTTAGAGTGAAATGATACATATGCGATAGTGTTAACACTAGAAGAGATCTCGATAGCCCTAATACTGCATATTCCTATTTGATAAGTAAAATACCTGAATAATTTACCCTTTTCTGATTCTTTTTCTTTCTGCCATTGATTGAAAAACAGACACCACCTTATCAGAATCACAGATAAAGCCATTCGTTTATTTCTTGTCGTTATGTGTTGGTGTTGGCTCGTAAATTTGGTTGTTGCAATGTTTTTTATTTTTTTCAATATATATCTAATATGTCTGAAGGTTCTCAAAATAGTAATATTATCGACACGAAAAAACTACTTTTCGGTGAGTAATTTAATTAATAACTCATTATTTCTTGAAAATGAAACTATAATAATCGCATAAGTTCAATTCGAAACATCGGCAAAAAAACAACTGTTTGTTTTTAAGAAAAATGGATCCTGTTACCCAACCAATCTCTTTACCGTTGGATGAAAAATATGATTGAAATTTTCAATATCTTCAATAGTGTCTTATGAAAAATATGCGTAATAGAGTCTTGGCCTACACCTGCCGATATAAAGGAGATGTCTCCCAGCGACCTGTCCACCTTCCTGGAAAGGGCAGGATGGACGATGACGTAGAAGAACAACTCCTCGGGAGAATGTACAATGGGTCACATGTGACCTAAGTGCGTGGGCTTACACTCACCCTTCCTACTCTACAGATACAGACAGAACATATTCAAATATATGACTACACACATCTCATCAAAGTGTTTGGAAAGATGGTAGTCCGCTTGCGGGTGGTTCCAGATTTTGGTGGGTTTTCACCTTTGCAAATTGCTTGGATAGCAAAAGCGAAGAAAAACAGACCTTCTTGACCTTTCCAATACGTTTTAAACTAGCAAAAATCACATAGGCGCTGACGTCCAGTTCTTCCACCATACCACCCACCGTTTGTGATTGGTCAGTCTCCACCAGGGTCATAAAATCCTCTTCCCGGATCACAGTAGGTCTGCTACTGTGGGGCTCATCTTCGAGGCTGAACGACAACATATAGTTATAAGCTCGACATCATATAGTTATAAGCTGAAAAGATGCAAAAAACTTAAAACAGGAAAAAAATTAACAGCGTTAATGTATAGAAAAGGAAATTCTCTGTCAATCAGTATATACCTTTAGATTATGTCTAACATAATATAGAACAAGTCAGTATAGTACAGTATCAGTGATAAAAAAAAAGATTTGTGGGATAAATTAATTATTGAAATATTTTTCACAAATTGTGGTCTTGCATGAATTCCTGTCCATAGTGCCCTGGAAGGCAATGAGGCTGCTGACTTCTGCAGCTGCAGCTGCAGGCTGCTGACTGCAGGAGAGTGCACCCTGCAAACGAAGGTGCTGCAAGCAACTTCATCGTCCAGAACCTGTCATTGGCATCGCTTTAGGCTTTGCCAAGCAAACTTTGAAAACCTGAATGGCAAGAAGATGGCTAAATAAGCAATTTTCTTTGGAATATCAAATTACACAAGAATCCACAATCGTATATACGTACGAGTTTGTTCTGGAGACTGACATGAATATCATTAAAAAAAACAATACACATTACGCTTAAAAGATACACTGAATACAGAATAAGCATTGTTTTTGGTTGAATTAACTTCTGAAATCCAAATCTGCTGATATTGTATATGATCCTCTTGTTTTCTGTAATTACCTCATTGGTCTGTTCCGTTCGCTGTTGTTTATTTTAAATATGAGGAACGAAAGGAAAAAATATCCATATGTTTGAACTGGATCGGAACGAAATCTTATGAAAATAAAACAAATTCCACTGGAAATGCTTCATAATCACTCTGAGTTGAAGAATTGCAGAGCATAAAAAGTTAAATTACTATATACACAAAAACCTTCAACGAGAAATAAATTTGTTCGAAAGGTGTAATGAAGCATGATAACGATCTCTCAAATTCTCATGATGGATTACATAAATGAACCAGGAAAATCGTTTTTTAAAAGTTGTAATATGTAGTTGTATTTCGTGAAATACGTATTTTACCTACTCCATCCTACTCAATGATAGGATTTATATGATGAAATTCCAGTGGTTAAACTAGACCATCAATATTATCGTACGATAATTTGTCCGATGTTACTCCTATGCAATATTAAGGGATAGAGAAAGATGCCGCTCGCAAAGTTTTTTTTCATTGGTGTAAAAGGTGTACCGCTGTTGCTAATGTAACGTTCGTGTATGAGTAGTCAATGGGTGATGAATAAAATTATTATGTTGAACGGTTACATTAAGGAAAAAATGTAAAATGATGTAGATAATGTATAGAAAACTAAAAAATAATTCAGAAGGTCCTAGGTAGCAGTCATCACTCCACACTCCACAACAATCTACTGTATGAGTGGTGTATCGCTATGAACGTATCATTTTTAGTCACCCTGTATAACACCACACAATCCTCGACATGATACAAAATCTTGATTTGGGTGGGAGATCCATGCTTGTAATCCGATTCTGAGTTGACGAAGTTCTTTGTATAGTTCATATGGGATTTGCATCTTTTTCATAGTCTACTACTATAGCACTATACTATAATTCCAGAAAAGTTGACCCTGAATTCACAGAAATATCTTTTGTTTTTGCCTTCATCTGTCTCTTGCAGTGACGTACGGAAATTATTTTTTTCTGTTTGATTCGGCTGTTACTTGATTTATAGTAATTTCATAAACTACACATCACGATTTGATCTCCACAAACTTCATTTGAAAAATATATCACGACATGTTTCGCTAACATAGTAGCTTTATCAACAGTGATTTGAATACTGCAGGTAACCTTAATTGAGGCTACCTCCAACAAATTACCTAAACCTCTACCTAAGGTACTTTTTCAATTATGAACATCTGAAGCATATTACCTCACTTCAATTTCTTTTTCATTCTCACCCGTTTTCAGAATGTCATTCAAAAGCATCAAAAGTCTGTTATTCCACTTGAAACCGGCTCTATCGTATACTGAAAATATCGAAGCACTGGCGAAATTCCGAAAGGAATACGATTTAAGATCTTGTCCCAGTGATTCCAGTTTTCTGAAATTGAAATATACAAATACTGACTAATCTATTCATTATATCATTCTACCGTTATTTCTGATTGTCTTACGCTCACATCAATCGATAATATAAACCCGACCCAAAATTTCGTCCTCAATCAGAATGTTATTCTGAAGGCACTTCGTGCCTTCAATCAATAACTATGCGTTATTGATAGATAGAATCAGGGCCATAGCGAAAATAAAAACCAGGGGGAAGGGAATCCAAATTTTCCTAACTCCACCAGGAAAATTTTTCCAATTTTCGAAAAAATGAAAGCCGAGGAATTAGTTACTACTGTAATATATTAATTTTCTTACTTAGCTATCCAAAGATAGGCTGAATGCTTATGCCCGCTAGGGTATGCACAAACTAAAATAAATTTTGATGATTATAAATATAATAATGGGAATTATTCTACTTTGGACCAAGGTACCTGGTCTTCCACCGTATCCACCATGTATAAGAATGTTTAATACAAATGAAAGGAAACAACACCTGAATAATATTGTGCTTATTGTTTTCTACTATTTTTTTTCTGTCTTCGCGGCCCGAAATTTCCCAACTTTTCCAAGTCGGTAAAACACCGAAAAGTTGGGGAATTTATGAAATTGTCACTTCAAAATTTGTGGACTGTTCAGGACTGTTACTTGGGAGAAATTAAACTTTTTTGAAGATTCCAAACAACTCAGAATTCTCTTCAAGTTAAGCATGTTGGGAAATCCTAACCTTCTCCTGGTTCTTTTCTTTTTCTTATTACCTCTCCTTTTCTTTTCTCCCTTTTTTATTTTTATCCATTTTTTATCATTATTTTTTTTATATCTTCATGGTCCAAAATTTCCCAACTTTTTCCAACTTTTTCCCAAGTCAAAAAAGCAGTGGGAAGGTTCCCCTCCACCCCTCCGTGGCATCAATATCAGACTATGATTAGAGGAAACAGAATCCGGGCTGATTGGCCGTGTTTGAATGGAACTCGTACCAAAAATTTCGTCTGCTATTGCGGCAGGCATCATCTGTGATTTGAGAGTTGACTGCAATAATGAAGATGAATTTTGAAGTCTCAGTCGTTGCTGACTTACTGACTTTTCTCATCTAATCCTTGGTCCATACGTCCTGCCCTTCAGAATCCGATCTCATGTTGGTGGATCTCTCTTCAAAGATTATTTCGAAAGTAATAAAAGTAGAACCTTATTGATTTGGGAATTAGTAACTTCTGTAAAATATATATCAGAAATTGTTACTTGAATTGAAGGTATGATAGAAATTCAGACGGTTTTAATTTCATCAGCCGATAGGCTCTTTAGAGTCCAAGAATTATTTGAGTTGCCTATAAATTAGATTTCTAATTTTTTGTTACAATAATGATCTCGACTGATCTCATAAACAATACAAATATTGAATGCTTCTATGTCCCAAATGACCTCCACTCAATCCTATTTGTCTTCACTTGAAGGTGGTTTTGACAATGTTTCGTGGTGTGTTTCATGAGTTCGGAGTTTCATTGTCTAATATAATATGAATTGAATAAAATCAAGACTCTACTAGATCGTGCCTTCGGTATGTGTAATACAAAGGAAGGCCTCGAAAGGGAACTAGGCATCATCAAAGAAGACCTTCACCGGAATGGTTACTCCAGAGCAATGATAGAACAGGCTTTAGCTAGAAGATAGCAAGGGCTTCACAAGGAAGAGAAGCCGCCAAAATCAGTACTTGTACTTTTCTACATCAGAAGATTATTGGAAAGGATAAGAAGTATTGGATAAAAATATAACATCAGGACCTGCTTCAGATCTGGGAACACCATCCGGACTACGATTTCAAGAATTGTATTCACCGGATACCCTGCGAGTGCGAGAAATGATACACCGGTGAAACAAGAAGTCATTGAAAATTTGCATTGCCGAGCACAAGAAACACACAGAGCGAGGAGAAATCAGCAAATCCAGAATAGTAGAGCATGTTTGGACTCATCAACATAACATCAAGTGGGGTCAAGCTGAAATCATCCACAAAGAGGAACACTGGTTTAGGAAAAAATTCAAAGAATCCGCATATATGTTGTCCAACAACGCATTCAGTCAAGTTAGCGTAGAGATACGTAACATATGGAAACCTCTAGTCAAGCGAAAAACGACCAACTCCCGCCAAACGATTATTTCCCGCTGTAACCGATGAAGCGGTGAGAGGGAAGAGGGTATAGGTGAAATCACTCGAATGACCTATATATAGTCAGATCTCGGAGGTCCAGTTATCACCCGAAGACCACTGTGGACACTAACAATCGAAAAATCGTGGTGTAACTGTTTGGAATCTCTTGATTTTTTTTTTTCATTTTTGTTAATGATATTTTTTAATTTTTTAAATTTCAGCTTTTAATAATATTTCAATTTTTAATTTTTTTGGTTGCTGCTTGTATGTTTTTTCATTGTAATTTCAGTTCTCAGTTCAATAAAATTGTTATTTTCACTTGATGTTTTTAATTTTTTTCAGGGATTTCAAATCAATTTATATTATACCAGTACTCTGTTGCATGGCTGTATCGCTTCTGTTCCAATGTTTTGACAGAATCAAAATCAACGAAATCAGGCGTGCGCAGCGTTATAGAACAGTGCTTTCAAAAAAATGTTCTACAGCGCCATCTAGTGGCGAGTTACAAAAAAATTGATAAAATTACTCATACATGTCAAGTTTTATCACAATCGGTTGAGCGATGTAGATGTTTATCACTCACCTACCAACCAACCAACAAACTAACCAACAAACATCCATTTTTATATATTAGAATTAGACAATGGAAGTCGGAACTGATGAAATACTTATTTGTCTTGCTATTAATTATTTAGAATATGTGCCTAATATATTTTTTTGTTTCAGGTGAGCTGTTTTTCTAATATTCCACTCGAGTCATTGGTAAGTAACATAATTAGTTGCACCTTTGTAGTATCCAAACAGAAGGGCTTAATGTTTCAATCGAATGCATCTCAGATAGAAATATGTTAGACTCGAAACTTAATACCTAGGAACAGTTCGTAGTAATACAAATTGTTGTTTTTTTCAATAGGAAGTTAAAATTCGAAAACACTACATTCCTTTATTAGAAACGCATTGTATTTCTGTTGTTATGTATTCCAATTTCTCAATTTGATATTTCAAAATGTATTATATTTGTTCAATTTATAAAAATTACAGCAAACCACTGATCAACATGTGAAATATTTGTGTATCGGGTATGAACGAAATACTGTACAGATATATCCATTCATTTTTTAATGAAAGGATCAATCCCATTTCGGTAGACAACAATGAAATACATCACAATTCAACATTACAATGATAAAAACAAAGTTAGTAGAGTTAATGATTAACATTGAGTACAGATATACTCTTCCAACTGAAACTAAAAATGTTTCGAAAACAAACCGGTTAGGCGAAAATATGAACATGTACATGCATATAAATAATGATGGATAATTGTAAATGTTCTTGGAGTATAAGTAAGTTATTTGGAGAGGCAAGTTGTTGATATGTGACAAGCAATGAGTTTTATTTCGAGATACACATGGAGTAGAAAAACTAATTTCATCAAATTCGTTGGCTAGTCTATGGATACGTGAAAAGCAACTATTGTAACTATAGTTGGTTTGATGGAACTGAGTATGTAGATGTTTCGAAAAGAAGCTAGATATAGTTAATTTTCTGGTTATCAGTTTATTCCTGAGGGAAAGTGTTAACAAGATAGTGAACAGTTTACAATACCGGTATTTCAAGTAAATACGCAGCTCATGTATGGAGCTCTGCCCCAAACATACCCTGAAATTGCTGGAAAAGAGCCATGCGCCTGATTGGAGACGCGAACATCACGTGCAACCTTTATAGTCTGGAACATAGAAGAAAGGTTGGAGATTTGTCTATCTTCTATAATAATAATATTAATAATAATTCATTTATTGACTACGTTATAAAAAAAAAATATTTGTAGCAGGTCAATTACAAGATATAGGTACAATCAAAGCACCTTATCAAAATTAATGAAAATATGAGATGAATATATACATACATATATACATGCGCATATACAGACAAATATACAGGCAGGATATTACATTATTAAGACTAAGTATAATAAAGAATTATTGTGTCAACATATAGTCGGTATCTGAAAATATTCGTTCACTGTATGGAGACTGTGAGCTATTAAGAGTTTTTTTATCTTCAATTTGAATTCGGCATAACTCAAATTTTTATAGTGCTCTGGCAAAAAATTATAAAGGTTCAAATTTAAACTGTTTCGAGATGGAGTCTCTAATCTAAATCTTTTATTTAAAAGGAAAGAACCATG
>WOGN01007110.1:0-12038 GCA_015342105.1 Leptinotarsa texana | reverse complement strand
TACATGTAAAGTGAGTTCGAATTATATCAAGGAGGTTACGTACAGCGCCATCTGCCCGCGAATAGATCAAGCAGAAATGCCGATAATTCTGTCAATACAGATCCCGAGCTTGAGAGTTACAAACAAACAAACATACATACATACATACAAGTGAAGCTAATAAAAGCGTGTTAAAAAGGGGAATTGAAACCGGTATTTTTGGCACTCCTAACATATTCGAAAGAGGAATGACTCTTATATACACCTCGTCTTAACAACAGAGACCGCAAAACCGCATCCTACGGAAACTGTACAACCAACCCAAAGTTTCGCGACTTCAATATGCAAATTCTTATTGTTCAAGAGTAGGATTGTTTTAGAAAGCAAGTAACTTATTTGCGTTATCTTGACAACCTTATTTCTCTTATTGGATGTACTGGTGAACTTTATTAAATTATACCAACCATAATTATGAAGACGCCAACTTGGTTTGTGAAACGCGCGTCGAAAAGAGTATTGCAGTTTTGCTGACTGGAAAAATTGCTTGTTTTTGGATTCACATAATTATATCGTTAACACTTTTGAAAATTCGGAAACAAAATTAATAACATTGTTAAAAAAAAACTGCTACAAATTGAAAAGTGACGATATCAGGAAAATGTTGGTTGTCTATTTATTTCAAGTATGCGGCCTCATGGGCTTATTGTGATTTCCTCAATTTTTTTTTTGACACTCATTCCAACAATCTTGTTCCTTTTGTAACTTGTACGTCATATTCTTCTGGATGTCTAGTTCAAGTAAACGATATAGTGCAACCTACCTTCCAAAATCTCTTGTTTAATAATATAGATAGGGAGTTTACTAATTTCCTTACCACCCCTACCTTCAACCTCCTTCGAATGACGGGTAAAACCCCTAATTTTTAGGGGTTTATATAAGAAATATGTATGAATAAACAAGAAATCACAAAAGTTCTAAACGTGCTTGTTAGTGATAAAATAATACTGAAAAAATATTTATATATAATAAAAGACAAAAAAGACAAACACATGCCCCACATGACCAAGCTCGCGAAACTACTTCTCTCTTTTGATTATTGTTCCTTGAGATATGGGCGGTAAATTAGGAAATTTCTCATGAAATAGGCGAGCTACTGTTATTTTATGTATTTCCGTTAATCTAACCATTTGTCAGACTTGAATTTAACGAACTTTAAACTTAAATTAAAACAAATTGACAAGGGGTTTCAAAGTAACATTGCCACATAAATTATTTACAGTTTTTCAAACGATACCATTGATATGGGTTTTGCTTACTTTCTTATTATCAATAGGTACCTCAACATGAAATAAGTTTTGAGTATATTGCAATAAGTTTTGAGTGTATTTTATCAAATTTCGGTTACCACATTATTTTAATTTATTTTATCTTAATTGTTGGAATACACTTGAAAGCGATAAAATGAAGAGATCTTTCAAACAATAGCCTAAAGCCTTCCCATTTAAAAAATTGTGGGCTGTATCTGGGGTAGGGGTAGCATGTTTCCGTTGAAGTATGTCTGACGTGTTTCGTAATTTTGTTAAAATATGTACCATAACCAAAATAATGAATTTATTCCATTTGACTTTTACACACTGTATAAGTTATTAAAAAAAATGGTAACCGAGATTATAGAAAATAAGAGCAGAATACAGAGAAAGCTTTCTTTTTCAGCATCGCTCGATGACTTATTTACACCTACATATAACATGCCAAACCCATTATATTCAGTGTGTTGTCAGTAACTTTCGACAAATAAATCAATTTGTAGGCCTGTGACATGGTGGATATATTTTATTTTAGACGCAACACGCTGGTGAATGTCAATTAGGAATAAAACAATATGCAAGTCGCTAGCGAAAAGAAATTGTTCTCATTTACAACTTGCATATCACAGCTTTGATTGAGTGGTTTTCCTAAGATATTCACTCAGTATACAAACTGTGAAAATAAATTGCAAATGAGAAAAGATGTGATCCATCACGATTTCTAGACGTGTTTCTCGAAAACCTCATTCGTTTCCAACGTTTTTGATGCACGTACTCATTATTTTACAAAAGTATTTCAGTTTTCAAAGAACTGTACTTTCCTAAACTTGATTAAAATAATCAACAAGAAGGCGCGGAATACGAACTCGTTTAGGTTTACGTAATTGACAAATTATATGGTTATCTCCATCTCTTTCTCTGGACGAAATATTGAATTTATTAGATTTTGCCGAGCAAGGAAACTAGATAGACATGCCATTTAAAAATGACTCATTGGGAGAAAACAAATGAATTATAGCAAGCGCCAAACTTGATAGAGAGCGATCGCACAACTAAATTATTATTGACATACGGCCCTTGCCGACCAGTATCGTACCTACAATTAGTTCTAATTAGGGTAGAAAGAAACATGACTTCTTTGTAATATCTTTTCATATTTTATTTAATATTACAGGTAGATGACTCGTTTTCTGTTATGCGATGTCATTTTTTCAGAAACAACACAAATTATTCAGACAATGCCAAACGCCAAAAACATTGGAGGACAAGTAGTGATACGCCTCTGTACAGAGCATGGGGGAGGGCTCGCCATCACGTTTGGCGCTTGCTGTACTACAAGAGATCAAAGCTGGACACCTGATATACTAATTTGGTATTTTACAAAATACTACATATAAGTTGTCAACCATTATCGGTTTATTCATATATCATGCCTTTCGAATACATCATTTATTTTTAGAACTGCGCTAAAAAACTGAATAACGAAATGATTTGAGTTTCCGTAGAATTGGGATGTTTGTCGTGTCCTTAAAAAATCTAATGAAAACACTTTTTTCTCATCGGAACTGAAGCAAAGTTAGCAAAATCAGCAGACAATTGTGTTTTCATTAGAACTGATTTTATTATTTCTGTGGCTCCCCCTCATATAAATTACTAGTTGAAAACTAATAAATCATTCTAAATTCTCGTAAACACTTATAGCCTCAAAGGGATAATGAGGTGGTTCAAACTAAAACGCCGTTCTTTCTACCCATTCTGCAAACACTTATTATTGGCCAGTGGGCATCGTCCATTCTGAAACCAGTATTTATTGTCCCGACTGATTTGTTGTCAGTCGCTTCAGAGGCGTAAGAATACACAGGAGGAAACCTCCCTTCTCAGTGTTATAAAAGGTACATTCTATAGTCCGGTCATTATACAATACTGAATTAACGAAAATTGCGACAGAGCTAAATTTTGGTGAAGACCTTTATTTTATAATAAAAAATGAAAATTTGAATGTCCCAATCTGTTCCATGAGCGCTTCAAAAGTTATTCGGGGTCAAAGGTCGAAATTTCAGGTTTTTTTGAGTTTTTCTCGAAAACCGGAAGTTTCACAAAAAAATACTTCAGACCTTAAAAAAAAGATTTAATTGACTGTGCGAAAGTATTTACTGACATTGACTCTCCACCTCAGACAATTATTACGAAAAGAATTCGATTTCTTCTTGCTATTTATGGAACTCCAAAAAAGTAGATTGCATTGATAAGTACAGATATTTAACCTTTGTCAAATATACACGAAACAAGAAGCAAGTACAACTATTTTGTCTTCCTCCAACATCGTCATCTGCTATTCAACACTTGTATCGGGTATATTATCAAGTTCAGACATGGCAAGGAAATCAACTCCACCCTGAAGACTGGGGTTGGAAATTAATAAAAAAACTCCGTAACATAATTTTTTGCAATTGCAAAGAAAGGTAGTGCCAAATGAGGCTGCAGAAAAGTAGGGTTACATTGTTCACCTGCGTGTACCAATTGCCAAAGTCACTCTTGTTCAAATGTTGAGTTGAGTACAACAGAATTTGATTCGTGTGATGCTGATGAAGAGACAACTGATACATCATTATTTGAACAATTTATGAACATCCGTCAGGAAGAGGAAGAAGACGAAGAAGAAATCGCAGAAGACATGATTGTTGAAGTTAACTATGACAAGTATGAATCAGATTAAAGTATCAAAAGAAATCAAACTGACAATTACACTCCAAAAACATTATCAACCCGAATAATCTTCATGCAGTTAAATAAGTATTGTGACTAAAAATTACGTAATAACGATTCGTGGAATAGGCCTACTGGGGAAACCACTTAAAAAAACACTACCTCATAGGTGGTGTGGAAACGTGTGCATATTACATAAACATGACTTACAATTGCGATATCTCGGGAACCGTGATACTTACAAAAAAAATCATAAAGACTATTTTTGTATGGAATTTTGGGATCTACAACTTTGGTCTGAGGTATTTTTTTGATAAAACTTACGGTTTTCGAGAAAAACTCAAAAACCTGAAATTTTGACCGTTGACCCCGAATAACTTTCGAATCGCTCATGGGACAGATTGGGACTTTCAAATTTTTATTTTTTATGGTAAAATAAAGGTCTTCACCAAAATTTAGCTCTGTCGCAATTTTCGTTATTTAATTACTGTTCTTAGGTCTAAATTGACCTGACTATTATGACTAAGTCGATTACATCAGAAGACAGTGTGTGTCGCCTCTGTTTGGAAAACGATGAAACAGCAGAGCACATACGTTATACCTGCCCCGCTGGAGACCGAATCAGGTTTTTAGAGTTCGGCAGAGCCGTACTCTTACCATCTGACCTGAAAGACAACTCACCATACAAACTGATCGGCTTCATTAAGAAGCTGGGTTTATTTGATCGAGTGTCGATTACATATCTTAAATTGGATATTATATCAATCCTGAAACCAGCCATCTGAATTATATTTCACTTGTCAATTTAACCTAAGATTCTCCAAGATATTTTCAAGATAAGTTATTTTCGCTATTACCGTCTATCTGTGACTCAGTTATCTATTGAAGTACCATGTTTAAATAAGGTTACAAAGCAGCCAAAAAATGCTGATTTCGATTAACTGATTTATTCCGGTTCAACGAAATGTTTTTTTTAGTTGGGTTCTGCTAGCTGAATCTACATAATTTTGATTTCAATAAAACCACTTTGGGAAAAAGTTTCAACTTTCCTTATATTCTAAAAGTTGAAATAACAAAAAAAAACAAAAAAAAATCTGTTCCTTTCAAAAAAAATATAAAATATGTAGGAGTTACGAGTACAGTAAGTGCGATTTGGTTTTTTGCGAATTTTGGTTCAGTCTCAACTTTGGGACGATAGTTGTTCACTGCTTATAGTTTTTGGCTTTTTACTACTCTTTCTTTATATAAAAAATTGATCATTCCTAAAAATATAACCCTCTGAATTTAAACCATTTAAAACCTTTTTTAAAATTGCGAAATGACTAGATATCAAAAATTATCATTGAGTAAATTTTGTTGTACTACAAGTATTTCAAAAATTCCATTAAATTTTAAAAACTTGATAGTTACAGGAATATTAAAAATACCAAATTATATCTCATCAAAGGAAAGAGTGGAAAAATAAGACATTACTTCGTGTCGGTTTCTTTCAAAATAAATGAGGTAGGTTTGTAAAAACTTATTTTAAAAGTTCATAATTATGAAAATTTTTGGAAAAGAAAATGTGAAACATTCACATTGGAACTAACAGCATTCACATTTCTCGATCCACCTAAAGTTTCTAACTTACATGTAATATAATTTCTCTATCTGTGAGCTGGCAAATTTCAATTAAGTATTTATTGTTACTTCCATACTTTTCGAGATCGAAATTTGTTGCAAGTATCAACTTTCGGAGATAAGGCAACTTAAAATTCGAGAACTTCAAAAAGTCGATTGAAGCTTAAAACATTTTTTTGACATTTTCAACTTTTGAGTAGACGTTTCTTTTTTTGCCACATATTCTAACTTCAGATTAGCAAACAACCGACAGAAATACTAAAATTACACAATTACGTACAAAAAATTGAATTTAACGTCAATTCGGATACTGAAATTTTATTCAAGGAAACAGGGAACCCTCTTAATTTAAATTATGAAGGTGAATCCATTTTTAAAAATAACTAATTAAATTTATTATTATGTAGTTATGTAATAGTAGAAATGTTAACGAACTGATTAAAAGACGAGCATTAGTATCAACTCGAGTATTACTGGTAACTAGCGAGGTAACTATAGAATGTAATAAAAAGGCACTAGGTCAAGTTCAAGCAAAGGGTCATCAAACTAACACCGACATGTCCTAAAGTCACTCTTGGATATATCCAT
Organism: Leptinotarsa texana; assembly: GCA_015342105.1. NCBI lineage: Eukaryota > Metazoa > Arthropoda > Insecta > Coleoptera > Chrysomelidae > Leptinotarsa > Leptinotarsa texana. Next base: position 5,838 of record WOGN01007110.1, on the reverse strand, counting down.
AAACAAACATTTAAACTAATACTCAGAGGTATGGTTAAATGATGGAGAGATCGAAAAAAAATTGTGAAATCATCAAATATGATATGGGTTGCCACAATCTAAAATAATACATAAAGAAGGCAACAACCTCTAGCACCAATTACCTATGTTTCCCAATATGAAACCATTATTGCATCAACGGATGACTCACCGTCACACTTTGTAATTTAAATAGAAACAAACGAATATCCTGTAGTTTCATACAACTTTAATAACATTCAAGTAGGATTCATTTTTGCTGATCATGAGCAGTTTCAGAGCACAATATATACTGATATTAGCATCATCTGACGCAACCTGGAAGTCATCTCTCTCCTTGTCAGCATATTTTCCTGTTGATAAACAATAAGAATGAACAGAAGATCCTTATTAGATGTGTAGTCTCAATGTCCACATATACCTACACGAAGCGTTAGAAGAAAAAAACGGAAATCTGAAGATGTTTTTTGATACGAATGTATATATTTTTACAGAATCTTTAAAACAGAACAAATCGAAGTTTCATAATACGATACGAATACTCATTCCCATCTCTCAAAATTGAAGACGTAAAAAAACAATGCTAACAGAAACATCAATGGGAATCGTAAGGGTGTACATCCAACCGGGAACAAAGGCCCTTTAAATTCTAGAATGAACCAGAATCCCCTGAGAGCAACAAGCGATGACAACAAAACAAATGTTAGGTTATGCGTTTTTGGCCGAAAAATGTTCAAAATGCATGTTATTCAAGTGTCGATTTCAATTTGTTTAAACTTTTTAAAATAAAAATAGTAAGTTTTAGTGAAGAAAATATTAATGACAAACTTCACTACAAAGAGTACAAACTAGTACAAACATGTCAAAACAAATGATAGTAAACAAAACAAGCAGGAAGAAAGAACAGTAAATATGATATAAACATTGCATATTACAAGGAAATAATGATTTGTTTGGTGAAAATGATGAGCGAGAAAATGACAGAGCACTAGAACAAAGAAATTATGATGCAGAAGAGCAGAAGCGGCATGTAAATCTTCAAAAAAAAATAAATCAAATGTGTAGATGAAATAGATAAAATATCAATATGCAATATTTGAATCCCCCACGAATGGTAAATATAAACAGACTTGCCGTAATTTTCAGATTCTTCTATTATCCTTTCAACCATATTTGCTCTCGGTTTTCCCTTCTTAGGCAAAATAAAATTCGAACGAAAAGCTTCGAACAGAGAAACTCTCGATTCAAGAAATAGGCTGATAATTAGGATGAAAACGGCCGGTCACTACGATTTACTTTAGGCACAAAGAAAAGATTTCGTTGGTTCACACTATCTTCCCATGATATTGCTTCCACACTCCACTGATGTTAATTTCCGACTGCTTCTCGGATTCAATCCACCTCGCAGCTTGCATCTGTTTCGGTCACGTAGACTGTTTGGAGCGCTTGCGCACTGCTAGGCTTACGTGGTTATCGTATGATTATATTTTTTATTGAAATATCCACGATGCTCCTTCACGAATCGCGAATGCTTGAACAGGGTTGCCGATTTTTCTTATTGTAATATATATTATAGATTGAACATTTTTTATTTTTGAAGTAAATCATATTTGAAATGATTTGGTACTTACAAAAACTATCTCGTCTTGAAACCAAAAGCCATTTCCGTTGTGTGGTTCCATAATTATTTTAACACACACACCTAAGTTTTGAAATTTAAGCAAGTAAAAGGGGGGGTATTAAGGATGCAGAAATATATTGTTTTGGTTCAGATATGTTGATGACGCAGTGTTTGGTTTTGATAGTTCAAACAGACAAATTAATTTTTAAACTGTCTAACTGTCTGAATAGTGTGCATAACAAAATTAAGTTCAAAGTAGAAATCGAACAAAACAAGGAGCCTAACTTCTTAGATTTAAATATTTTGAGAGTTAATAATGGTTTTCAATTCAATATCTACCGGAAAAACACGTTCACAGATTGTACAATTCCCTTTGACACTTTCAGTCCGCTCTCACATAAGTTATCTGCGTTTAGGTCAATGATACACAGAGTTTTCGCAATCCCTTTACCAGAAAAGAATTTCCAATATGAAATAAAAATAATTAAGCAAATTGAACTGAACAATCAGGTACCAATTTCCCTAATATAAAAGGTAATATCAGGTAAAACTCACGAAACACGAGTAAATTATACCTAAACTGCTGAGAACTCAGGTAAACTTTCAGAAAATATTCAAAATTATTTCTCTAAATACAAAATTTCACCAGCTTTCACCAGTAATAATAATTTAGGTAGAATCCTGTTTAATGCAAAACCCAAACGGGATAGAATGAAAAAAATCAGGTATATATAGAATAGATTGTGGCGAATGCTCTGCAGTATATACAGGCCAAACCGGTAGAAATTTTGAAATAAGACAGCGCGAACAGGTCTGTTTAGACAAAAAATATGCAATGTACGAACATCTTCAAGAATCAAACCACAAGATAAATGAAAATAACCTCAAAATCCTACATATATGTAATAAAGAGAGAAAAATGAATGTGTTGGAGTTCATGGAAATTAACAAATCAATTGAAAACCTGAAACGTATACCCCTACCATGCCATGTCCTGGCAGCATACCTGTAAATTCTAATAAAATCGATATTTCAAAATTCAGATTTCAGTTTTATACTTGATAATGAGGTCAAACCCGATACCGGTCTTATAAATAAAATTTACCAGTAGTATTTAGACAAAAGTGTTTGTATTCATTTCATTTAAGTGATCATGAATTAACATAAAGTAAACAAGTCATTAATCACACATAGTGGAGACATCAATTGAATTTATTCATTAGCTTTAAATAAATATATAATACTTTTTGTGATTTTGTAGTGGTTACTGTTATAATACATTTTAATAAATTCTAAGGGATATGTTCTTCGTCAATTATCAACATGAATTTTTACATATATTTCAAAACTGATATTTGAAATTTACTTTTATTATTTTGCTTTTTAAGAACTTTTGTTCACTACTTTTTCAACTGTAATTCGCGAATTTTATTTCTGTAATAATTTCTAAATATATTCATCAAGCATTAATAAATGATAAGCAAACAATTGATTCATTTTATTCTTGTTTTGAAAAGTGCGCCATAACGGGACGGAAGTTCCTTCGTCCTTTTTTTATTTCTCTATCCTATTACTATGAATATTATAATTTCAGAATTCGGCTCACTTTGCCGAACTCTGAAAAGGCACGATATAAGAACAGGTTCGACTTAAGTCTCGACAAATCGAAGTCACACGTGTAGTGAAAGCTGCAGAACGACGGAAAGAAATTTCTCGTATGAAAATTGATCACAGGAAATAAAATATGTGGATAACGTGTTTTGAAAACGTGTGGCAACAGTGGAAAAAATGGATGTTGACTAGGCTTGGTATTGATGGATGGTGTTGAACAAAAAGTACATTTCTAAAATCAACAAAGAATAAGGTGATATTATGTTTTTGAACATAGTTCCACAATATTATTTTAGTAACTTCCTACAGTGGCTTGGAATTATATTATGTATGCTTCTTGTTTTTCTAGATTGTTCATGTAGTTCGACGGACGTATGAGATTTTGCACAACATAAACTTTTATTACATTTGTTTGGCTGGTTTTTACAGTCATGTATTGTGGGAATTTGAACTTTTGAAGGATAAGAATGGATGATGCAAATTTCTCAAATTTTAAACAGTTTAAATATTTGTTTCACATTGAATTCTAAGAATTAGTGTTATTCTTTCATGAATCTTTTCATCTGAAAATTGTAGTAATAGCGGACAGCATTTTGTAACTAGAAAAACGAAGACGAAGATTTGGGTGGACCAGATACTCAGATACCCTTCTCACGAGAATATATTTAGCCGATTGTAGGCACACACTTCATTTTTTATGTACAGGAATGTGGACTAATATCGCTACTTTACATGGCTGACGGATATTAGGTATTTAGTGTATGCGGAGTTGAAACGCAGCCTGGCCGTGCTTTACCAGCCAAAATCATTTCTTGCAGTGTCAAAGGGCCACAAACACATCAGATTGTTCCAAGACCTCATTTCGCGATCATTAGAAAAAAAAACGAAGTAGTAGTCCTCTATTAATAAAGTAGAAACATATCATGTGTAGCAAAGTCATCGATAATACACAGTGATTTCATGATAAAATAAAATTCCATCAGTTGCAATTTTTGGACAAGAAGCAATCAAACGATAAATTTCATGATTTTGATAAAAATTATTCTACTCCAGTTCATCCCAATGAACCTTCAAAATGTTCACCATTGACTTCCTGACAGTAATGAAATCTGTTTAAAAACTCAGTTCTAAAAGATGAAAATCCATTACCTACCACCTATTAAAAAAATGAACTTTAATGTGAGATTTCAATCCTACTTAGATCGGTTGAGCTGTTTTTGAGATTAGCGCCCACAAACAGGTCATATTCTAAAAGTTATTGTTTTGGGTTCTACATTTATGGCATCCGTAAGTTCCAGCATATCCATCAATTGGCAAAATGAGACATATTGTCAGCATAACATACGATAGATATGTTCGTTTCTATAAATGTTTCTAATAAGCCATTTTTATTAGCACATTTTCTTGTAGTACTCCCTTTTTAATATCTGCTCGATTAGAAAAATTCTCCGTATCATTTATCTTTATAGGAAAGAACTGTTATCGATGACGGAACTACACAAACAGCAAACAGCTAACAGCTGATATGTTGTTTTTTGTTTTGAGAATTTTTATGTTTTGAGTTGTGAATTGGGAGAGCAATGTTTCCAGTGCGTTCATCATAGACAGGACTTTGTTTTTGTTTTACCATCTGGCTTAGTTTCAATATGTCCGGAAGATGTATCTGGACGAAGAACTTCGCAATAAAAATTTTTTTGTTTTCCGCCACTCAAATATGATAATGTATTCAAATGAGAGTACTAATATTCCAATTTGCGTTGGCGAAGCTGTCATAACAATGCCGTAGAAACAATTTCAGGTTGTATATTACTGAATTTCAAAAATTATTCAGTGGAATTTGTTATTTTTTCACGATTCAGGAAAAAAGCAGACTTACTGAAACAGAAAGAATGGAAGTTTTGATGATAATTTGGTCTGGAAATGAAGTTCGAACGTTCGAAGAAATGCGTAATTCGTTTGTTAAAACTCACCCCAATTGTCCTCCAATGTCGTAATTAACGATATTGGATGATTCTGAAAGAAAATAACTAATCAGATGTTCTTCAATTGGCGCAAGACAATATACAGGGTGTAACTGAAAAAGTGTAAAACATTTAAGGAGGTAATTCCTCATCCTCATATAAAGAAACTTCATTGGATCATCCCTTATTAAGATACATTCCCTTAAAGGGGGTATATAAAATTTGTATAACAATTTTTTTCACGAGCACTGAAAGAGTTACAATATTGAAATCCTGACCTGACCTTTTGTACTACCAAAAAGACACTTAGCCAGTAATGTATTTGGTTTACCCCATGATTGTAAGGGGTGGAAAACGCAACCCCTAAAATTTATTTCCAATGTAACTTTTTGTCTTTTTATTTGTTTACCATTTAAAAATTTATTTCCGATAACCTGTTTCATTCTAAACAAAAAATGTCTCTTGGGTTTTTTCCAAAAATAAAGCAGTTCGCAGCAAAAAATTATTTTACGAACAACTACAGAGGTATATCTTAATAAATGCGAACTGGATTTATTGTTATTTTGTAGTTAGTGCCTGCATTAAATGATTAAAGGGTAATAAACAAAACTAATTTATCAATAGCAA
>WOGN01007109.1:0-12039 GCA_015342105.1 Leptinotarsa texana | reverse complement strand
TCTCTCTCCATACCACAAAAAACCGACCAATTGAGTTTGTGGCAATGCTTGGATTCGTTTACAAGAGAAGAAACTTTGGATGGAAATGAAAAACCGACGTGTTCGAAATGCAAGGAAAAGAGAAAATGTACAAAGTCTCTATCAATTCACAAGTTTCCCTATATTTTAGTAATACATTTGAAAAGATTCTCTCCAACGGAAAATAGAGGCAAATTGAATGATGTCATCGAATTTCCTCTAGAAAGATTGGATATGGACAATTTTGCAACAGAAAATGTAGCTCCTTGTTATAATCTATATGCCCTTTTAAATCACAGTGGGACTACTAACAGAGGACATTATACAGCATACTGCAGACACCCGTATACTGGCGCGTGGCACAAATACAACGATTCACACGTGTCACCAATTTCATCAAAGTCGATTGTGAGTGGAGAAGCATACGTCCTCTTTTATGTAAAGGATGGAACAAAATCGCACCTATAAGATAACCGAGGGAAAGTTTCTTTGTTCAATCATTATTTATTTTTTTTTGTTAATTTCTTACATGTACCTGTTTCAAGATTAGTCCAATATATTTTAATTTTAACAAAAAGTATATATAAAATATTTAACATTTACAAAATAATATTTGTGTTATATGGAAATATAAGTTTACTGTGATGTATACAAAAAAAGCAAAAGGTAAGTATTTACATTTTTGCGATGACGGAGACATTGAAATGGTGTATAAAACAAAAATCACTAGAATAGTTCACGTGGAATATAAATATATAGATATTAAAATCAGGGGATAAAAAGGATTTGGGGTGTATAATGACATGTAATTCGTACTTAATTATTTTGGTCGAATATTTTTCCAATGTTTTTACGATAAAGCCTAGTAATAAATTTTTCGAGCGCCTTCTTCATGTGCTTGGTAGATTCACAATTATGTATATCTTCGGTTAAGAATTGAACACCTTTGGGCCCAAAAAATGATGAGATCTCTGTCCTAGTGTTTTAAATTCAAATGCTACTATGTATTTGTTTTTGTGTATATGTACCTATATTATGTATGGTTATCTGAAAAAACTGTCTAAAACTACCGAATAATGTCCAATCTTTAAACCTGATAACATTCATTCAATCAATTTATTGATCGTTTTATCTTTCACCAATTTAGGGGCCAATTTAAGATACGATACAATGTCATGTTGAAGGTTAAAATCGTTTGGTTCGTATTGCATGCCTGAATAAACCGTTTTATGCTGATGATCTGGATTCACCTTAAAAGGATACTAGAATTACATTAAATTCTGAGAGATGCCATTCAGATTAGGAATATAATCTAAGATACATGAGAGATGGTAATATTTCATAATTTCATATGGTATGTCTCATGTATAATTTGTCAAGGTAAGAAGATACTTTTTGATAATCGCGATAACTCTAAAAGGCTCGGCTCTAAAATACATTATGTATTATTTCTGGTGTAGTAGAATGAAGTGGGCATTTAATTTTTTCTGGTGTAATTCACCTTCGGATCGCATTTTTTATATCCACGTTTATATTTTTTGTGTAATAATAATTTAGCTTCTGAAATCATCTTTTTCTATAGATTCGATATTTCAAAAACAGAAATTAGCTATACTGAACTGATAAATGTAATAAAAAATGTATTCACTAGTGATCTATTCCGGTTATGTTTTGATTGGCTTCCGGGTTTTGCCGTGGTCTCCTTTGGTTATAATCTCGAAACGTTGCAAGTCCAAAGTCATCTTCAGTGGCGTCGTCGAAGTACTCTTCTTGACGTGAGTTATGTGAAGAGATTCTGCAGAGTATCCAAGGAAATGTAGTGCTTGCAGATTCCCACCCCGGATCCAGAAACGATCATCTTCATAACTTTTAATTCATTCATTTTGCAAATCTCGATGTGAGAAGTTCTCTAGAAATTTTTATTGTAACTTTTGAATAGAATAAATTGTTTTTAAAAACGGTTTTCGACTTCAAAGTTACTTAACTGGCGCGAGAGTAGGGGAAAATGTTTTAATGAGGGAAAGGTTGCGAAAGGGTCTGAACTCCCGATATTGGATATCGCGAAAACAGGATCTACCGTATATATGGGTAGGCAGGATCATATTCGTATAAAGACATTTTTGATGGTCATACATTCTGCCTGAGTCGCTTAGATAATATTGTATAAGATGATGATTAGATAGCGACTTGAGTCGTGTATTGAAATCATGCGTACTATGATTTAAATATTTTCATGTTTGACTGAACAACTGATTGATAGGAATTTGATTAAATAGAATTGGCAATTGGTTGTCATATGATGTTTTGTACTATGCTATTGTGAATGGCGGTTGAGACTTTAATTGGAATTTTGTTGATGATATGGAAAATTATGGTGAGAAAGGAGTGAATGGAGCGAGGCAATCACCTTGTCTATGAAAGAAGGCAACAGGGAGCTGCCAAGCTTGCAGATTGTGAAAGTAACCTTGCTCATGATGTCTGGATTCATCACCCAGATGAAGACCACGATAGTATCAAAGTGTGACAAAAGAACTAATGTTCTATACTACTATATACTATACTATAGACTTTTAATGAATTGTAGTTTAAATTGCGAGCTGCAGATGAATTGCAGTATGGGTGCCACGAAGGTATTTGCACAGTGGTACATCCAGCCCAAAATGTACCGTGCTATTGGTAGCCAGGCGGTTTGACGTGGGTGCTTTCTTCACTCACTCGAATTGACTTCCGTGTTGGTCGGTGGTTCAAGCCCTAATCTGAACAATATATTTTCAGTTGCTATCGTCCAACCCGGAATCACACGGTAAAAGGTAAGACATCGTTAATCCTTAGCTCGCACCAGTTTCGACATAAATTGATGATCGCAGCAACAGGACAAAGGCGAAAAGATCAGGAACCTTTATGTATGATGAACCAGTAGCGTCGCTGACCCTGTCCAGGAGGCAGCAGTGGAGTATAATTAAATTTGATTGATGCGTAGTAGTAACGTCTTAACGTTTCAGGGGCATACCCCACTATGGAGGTGCTGGTATAGTTGCACCAGAGTAGAAAAGTGAGGATCAACCCCAAGTTAGAATGCTGCGAGGGTATCCAGAAGAGCAAGTGGGCTTTTCGAAAATTTGTATGAACCGTAGCCAACGCATTGGACTAAGTATGAAGAACCAGTTATCGCGTCTGTAATGCCCAATCTACAGTAGGGCACAGTACGATGGACTGAATTTTTCGCCAGTGCACGAAAGAAATTTATGTATGCACCATTCACGATCGTCAATCTTCTAGTCTAGTAGTAGCAGCGTTCCAGGTAGTAGAGTTGTAGAAAGTCCTGGGACTCCCCGGACTCGTGAAAAAGGTTACTTTCCGCATCACACCACACCATACCACCCCACAACAGGCAAGGCAGCCTCGCTGACGGCAGAAGTGAATCACATAAACGCGAGTGTTCGCGAGTGCAGTGCGAGAAAGGGAGCGATTCATATGTACGCGACGGGTTAAAAGTCATGTACAGTAATGGGACAACTTTTGGGTTGATTTTTTAAAAAATTATATTACTGAGTCAGATTAACGCTGGCCAGTTCAGCACTATTTTGTCATGTATGCTAATTTCGTATTGATTCCTTTTTTATTTTATAGGATAAGCTTGTTGCAAAAGTTATGGCATTGTGTATGCCCAGAACTTTTTCGTAGGGGAGAGTAATGTAATACCTAGCAGACGTTATGTATGTTAATATACATTCTAGCTTCGGGAACAAAATATTGTTAATTCAGAATTTTTTTAACGCCGATTCTGTGTATCATACAATATAACATCAAGACCGAGAAAATGTTTATATGAACAAAATTCATCGGCGAATTTTGGAAAGATACAAAGTCAGATATATTTGTCACGTAGCTGAAAACCGCCCAGGATGTAGATGTGTGGGCATATCAATTTCCCAGCCTTGAAATCATGGGTTTTGTTAGTTCGGCGAAATAGGCTTTCTGGTGACATCTGTCACACGTGGACGACAGTTAGGATAACGGTTTGAGAAACGAGGGGACGAGGCACCTGTGACTCATTCCTGGCTTTTTGAAAGGCAGAGTGAACAGAGAGTTCGCGGGAGTCTTACGAGAGCCACGAAAAAGGTCGGCTACAAGAGCCCGTGGAGGCGGGTTCCGAGATGTTATCCCTCAGCCTTCGGGGCTGGGGATAGAGGCCTGAATAGGGAAGTTATTTTGTTTCTAAGCTTCTCTTCGACTGAGAAAAATACCGTTCTCGTAGAGTAAGATTAAGTTGAGTAAACAAAAAAAATTGACTTCTTAGTCAATCTATCGAGAAGAGAATAGTAAGTGAAAAGTATTTTAACAAAGATTAAAATTCATTCGGAGCATATAATGAGATGATGATCAGGTTTCAAAAAGACCTCTTCTTCGAGCAAAAGGCCGTATTCAAGGCACTTTAGGAATTGCCTGACATCCTAAATTTGATGTGGAGAAATCCGAATTTGGTGACAGCAGCGTCCAAAATTTATTTAAATAAAACAAACACAGTAATAGCGAGAGTGTTACCAAATAGTTAGTGACGTATAATTTTACTGATGACCCAGTTATATGAACTAATAGTTATTATAATTTATAAAAAAGTGATAAGTCATTAATATATATAAATTTAAAACAAATTATTAAAGTCCGGCAAAATTATTCAAACAAAAAGATAGGCCACCCATGATACCGAATGAAGTGAAGCATGTGGTATATTTTCCGTATTGGATTCAAAATGAAAAAATTGAATGGTCACAATTCTTCGAAATATATTTGAAAAGAAAATTATTTGAATCAACGGATACCTTTCGAAAGAAATTGAATTATATCAAGAGTACTCGCTAATGTGATCAATTAGCACTCGAGATAATCTATGAGTCAATAATAACACCCTTGAAAGCAATATCTGCCAATACTGGAGGTGCATCTCCAATAAATGAGGTGATGTAGACACTCATCGCCAAAACTATAATCAAAAGTGAGCTGAAACCGGAATTTGAAGGGACTTTCTCGAAGGATCTTCAAGCCTCTTCATTGACAACTTCAGATTTAGAATCACCTAATGCGATTGATAATGGGGATGAGGTAGAAAAGCTCATACAAAAGTTTCTATCAGGAAATCCCTCATACAATACAATCTTTGGAGTACACATGAACACTGAAACGGGAAATTTACAAATGGGTCTAGCTGATGTGGAGTTCAATAAATTGATGGATGTAGCCGTTACTACGTAGTAGGAAATCATATTGAAGAAAAGATTATTGGACTTTCTCTGTTTTCATTTGTAACTAACGTTACTGCAGTTTCATCCTATAAGAACATTTTCAAAATTATACATTATTGTATTCATTAATGTAGAAGTTTGAAAATGTAATATATGTACACATTAATGTACAAGTTTGATAATGTAATATATGTAAACATTAATGTATAAGTTTGAAAATGTCCTTATAGAACGCAGTAAAGTCAGTTACAAATAAAAGTGTTAAAAACATAAAAAGTTTCATTTCTCTTTTTCTTCATGATGTGGAGAGATGAAAAAATTACATTCAAGAGAAATGGTAAAACTATTTCCACTTATCAGGGCACTCCAAAACTATATAAATTGATATTCATGAAAGTACCATCGGGAAATATCCCGTCTTCCGACATCACCATATGCTCAAATTAACAAAGACGTCATATAAATACAACGAGATAAAACAGGGTATACTATCGAATAATTGGAAGAATTATCAAGAAATAATCCTACAAGGGAAACCCACTACAAAATATCAGTAGATGAGGTGCCTTCATACTCAAAATATCCACCCAAAAGAATTATATAGGAAATAAGCGTAAAAATTGCGTTTATTGGAATAAATTCGAAAAATTGGTTGATTACCTTCGATTACTTCGGAGTTCACGAATGGCTGAACATACCGGGCTCGGTAATGAAATATTGGCCAAAATTGAGGAATCAGGTGAAGAAGGATTAGTCTATTAACCGTAATATTATACACGATGTGTGAAAGTGACTCAGTTACTCACAGGCGATCTAACTATGCATACTACAATTGATAAATTTGGGCGTAGAAGAGGTGGTGTTAGTAAACCACTTGATGGAAGAGCATATGTTAGAGAATGACCGGTTGTAGAATGTTGGTGAACCTGTAGACAGTAAAGACTCTGTCACTAAAACATATGTTGACGATCACATTAGAGAAGTCAAGGAATCATCCCTGAAGTATTTCCAAGAATTCATTGCACCAGCGCTACCTCACGTCAGAAAATAGATTGATTCAAATTATACCAAACTGCGAATCGATAAAAATGCACTCATCACTTCTGCATTAGCTGATCAATTAAATGATGTGGAAAATCGAATTGGCGTTATAACTGAGTTGGTTGATACCTTTACTGAGCTGTTGGAGTTGAAAAGTTAGTCATTAAACCTCTGCACCTGAACAGTAGAGAACTGAATCCTTAACTTCATCACTTCGAAGAAGCCATACAGGATACTATGAGTAATGCAAAATGTTAGGTCGTGAAAAAAATACATAAGCCCGCGAGTCAAATTTTCCCCCGTCAAAAGGAATTTTCGGATTTAGGTACATTATACTAATCAACTGTTAATCGAAGTATGTATGGTCAAGACCATTGAGAAATAAAACTGCTGATTCAGTTATTAGCAAGTGTGTTGAAAGATGCAAAGCATGTCCCGAGGAACTTACAATCTGATCACTGTACCGTGTGTTAAAATTCAAAATTTTCATCGTTAATGATGGAGCACCATATCAATCATTACTCAACATTCAGCACAAAAAAGCTACAATTGCGGAACAATTTATCAGGAAGTCGAAAGGTTGATTTCTTAGAAAATTTTCACTACAAGGCTATTATAGTTGGTTGAAAATTCTTCCTAAATTTACCAGTCACTATAACAACAAAGTTCATCGTACCATTGGCATGCAGCCTGCAATTTATGCAGGATAAATGAAGTAGCATGAAAATCGTGTAATTGGAGATATGGTGGTATAAAGGCGTATTCGAGAAAGGTTATACATCAAACTTTACAACTGAACTTTTCAGTTGTAAAAGTAAATAGAACAGAACCTATAACTTATGCCCTCGAAGATGTGAACGGACAGCCGATCAAAGGATCCTTATATGGGATGGAATTGAATAAAACCAATGGACCCAATACATATTTGGAGAGTAGATGAACAATCAGGGCTTTGGAACGGATGTGGCTCATCGGTGGTGTTTCAAAACACATCAATCAAATGTTGTACTGCGTGTACGCAGCGTCAAAGAAAAAACATGGCTGCCAGCGTTAAAGAGAAAAGCATGGCTGCCATCGCGGTATACAAGGTGTGTGTGTGTGTGTGTGTGTGTGTGTATGCAGCGTTATATATGGCTGCCAATGTTAAAGAAAAAAACATGACTGCTATGGAGGTATACTGGGTGTGTTTGCAGCGTTGAAGAACAGTTGCCAAGGAGGTATACAGTGTGTGCCAGCGTTAAAGAAAAAAACATGGCTGCCAGCGTGAGTTATGCAAGGTGTGTAACGATAAAGAAAACCCTTGGCTCCAGCTGTAAGGAAACAGCGGTAAACAAAGTTTCGGATCTTTACGATTAATCGAAAAATAAACACTTCCGGTTTATAAAAATTGAGATAGAAAGTATTAATGAATTCGGATTGCCCAAATCTACAATAAAATGACCATTTCATGTTCTCACATACAGTCGTCCGATTTAGATAATTTTGACATCAATGGATTCGTCTCGATTTCTAGAAACACATTTGAACATTTTCAGAAGTGTATGTGCATGCATTTTATTCATTTTGGTGGTATATTATTAAACTATTTATCAACATTATTGAGACTGTAGGTGAACGGACGTCTTTTGGAATGATGCATAGAGAACGGTGTTGTTGCAAAACACATCAAAACAAATCAAATAGTAAACAGGGCGTGCAGCATTAAAGAAAAAAAACATTGTTGCCAACGTTAAAGAATAAAACATGGCGTTAATGTGTATATGGTGCCGTAAAATACATCATTTGAAAAACAAAAAAACCACGTCAATGTGTACAAAGTGACAATTTAATGTGGTCCTAAGCTTTCAACGTGCAATCCCTCAGTATGAACACAGATGTATGTGTGTATGAACACAGATCATTCAAGAAAAAACATGGCGTCAATGTGTACAGGGTTTCTTAAAATGCATCATTTTAGAAACAAACATAACGTCAATGTGTACAAGGTGTGGCAAAAATACATTATTTGGGAAAAAACATGACAGTTTAACGGGGCCCTAACGTTTTTAACGTGCAATCCCTCAATATGTACAGAGTGTATGAAAATACATCATTTTAGAATAAACATGGTGTCAATGTATACAAGGTATGGCAAAACTACATTATTTGGGAAAAATATGACAGTTTAACGGGACCCTAACGTTTTAACTCCCCTCAATGTTACAGGGTGTATCAAAATACATCATTTGAAAAAAATGTCGTCCACGTGCACAGAGTGGCTCAAAATACATTATTTATTATTTATCAAATTTTTTTAACGAATTTTTCACTAAAATACCCCTTAAATCTCTTTTTATGGCTTTTAAATCTTTATAACTCATAAACTATAAGAGATGCGACAAAGACGCTTCAAATCTTTTTTGTTCTCGTTTTATTAATAAACAAATGGCATTTCAAACAAATGCTCTAACCTTATTATTTATCAACTTTTTTTGTCATTATTTAAAAAAACTCGAAACCTTATTTATACGAGCCAGCTCAAACTGCAGAGATTTCTCAATTATCTCAATCATCATTACAGCAGCAATCCGTTGAAATAGTAAAGACGTGTTTGTCATTTTTTCTCCATCTAATTCTACTGTTGGTACGGTTAAAATCAATATTTGGACAGCATTAGACTTTGAATATTCATAGTGTTCAGCATTGAATCCTAACATATTTGCCATACTCGTCAATCCTTTAAGTATTGCTTTGTAACAATCAGTAATCACGTCCTCTACTAATCCAGTTAATGAACTTTGTAGTTTTGGTGAATTAATGAATAGATTGGCATTTGTTTGAAATCTTATTTGTTTATCGTAAAAAGAGGATTGAAGTGACTTTGTCCTATATCCATTAGTTTATAAGTTATTTTAATAACAATGGATCTGCCAAACGCAAAAATTTAAAATTATTAAAAAATTTGTGAAAAAAATAGAGGACATTTTTTTCACACAAAAAGTGACACATGGTTGTTTTTGTTTTTTATGGTAGTATTAAAAAAATATATTGTAAAAATTTATTTGCTTAAAACAAACTGTTTATTAACCTTCCATTACTCGCGCCAAATTATTGTTCTTAGTAACTCGCGCACGGTCCAGCAGAACGGCTAGTAAATTATGATATTTCTGAGTGTAATTAATAAGTTGAGAAAAATTCAATGATTATCATATGATTTTAAAGCAGAATAAAAGATACTTCAAAGATTTTTTACAAAATGAATTTATTAAGCACAAAAGCACAAAAACAGAAGTGAAAAGTTTCACTGTACTTCAAAGAAAAAATCAACCTAAATTTTCATAACATACATGGGTCTAATATGTTCTAAACATAAATATTTTAAACAATCGTATTGAGCACACAATTTATCCACCATGTCTACCCCTTCTTTGGTGCGATTATAAGTCATAATAATTTTTGGCTTATTCGTACGACAATCAATGTCATCTCCAAAATGCATTGCTGAAATAAGTAGCACATTTTTACTTTTCTTTGGAACGAATGAAACCAGTGTTGTATTATAAAAGAAGCCAAACATTGATGAATCGCTAGGTGGGCCAGTATTTTGTACAAATTCCAACGGAAGCTGCCTCTTGTTTTTTTGGATTGTCCCTACAAGGGTTAGTTTATTTGCTTTCAGACCTTCTGCACGTTCCATTCCATACTGGTGAACCAGTTATCTGTTGTAATGTTTCTGTTGAGAAAGCCTTTCTACTACTGATTTAGCAGTGGTCTCTGTTCGAAAGGGGCCCTCTGGCTGCTCACCCACATAAACTTCTATATAGCTGGTATAGTACATAAAAGAATCAGAAAGTGCAAACATTTTTATGCCATATGTATTTGGCTTGCTTGGTATATATTGTCTGAAGTTACATTTACCTCTAAACAGAATGTGAATAACACTTTTTTTGATTATCGTTGAATTTCTTAAACAAAATTCGGATCGGAGCCAATTTATCAATTTGTACTATCTCTTCTCTTGTATGTATATCATCGAAACGAAGGCATCTCATTAGAAATTTGAATCGTATTCTGTTCATTCCAAGAAGAAATGCTTCCACTCCACTACCATCCGTTCTCCAAAGATCGCCTAGATTCATATGGTTAGCTTTTCTTACTCCTGCAAGATATAGGATTCCAATCAGCGCCTTTATTTCTATGAGATTAATAGTCCTAACATCCCTTTCTCTGGAAAATTTTTGGGAAATGCTATTTATTAATATATTGGTGCAGTCCACAATGATATTCAGCATTTCTTCGTTAAACAAGCATAGCCATATATCGAGAGGAAACTTTTTGGATTTTGCATATGGTTTTACTCCTGGAAATTGTAATACAATATTTGAACTACGAGTTCTTACATTTTTTGGTGGGGCATGCTTTTTCCATATTGTTATCTTGTCTTTTCCTATGAATACTGGTTCTCTGGTAACAACAACAGATGTATAATCATCTCCACCATCCTCAAACTCTTGCTCCGTGTCACTACTTTCCAATCTTTGCTCTATATTATCTATTTCGCCTTGTTCATCGCCATCATCACCCCCATAATCTTCATCACTTTCCACTTCCTCGAACAAACCCGAAAGTCTTTCCTGCTTCTTTTCGTAGTCCATATCTATAATAAAAAAGTTGATTATATAGTTTTATAACACATTTTAGGGCACGCGTCGATTTATAAAACGGGCGGCAGCGTAAAGTTTTCTGAAGGAACTGGTATATTATGCATTCTTTCTTTTTATTTCATCGACAAGTTGGCAGCAAGAAACAAAAATATCAAAGAAGTTAATATATATTTTTGAAAAAATGAGAATTTGCAAAACTTAATTTCTTATGCAAATCAACGTTTTTTCAAAGATATTTCAATTTTTTCGTGAGAATACTTAATATCAATATTCAATTTCACTACAAAAATAGTGGTTTTATAGTAGTTTTTGTGAAAAACAAAAGGAAACTTACCGATATCGATTTTAGAATCCTTTCACAAATGAAAAAAATAAGTCACTTGTTTACTGGCACCCGGTCTACTGCATTGTGTTGGGGTAGCACTTGAGAAACACTTCATATCAACTGATAATTATCAGTTGATAATTATATCAATTATAATGTATGGCGATGTTAGCTGAAGAAGTACTGGAAAGGTACATGGAGGGGGGATGATGCACCGCAGCGAATATCGAAATTACGCAGAGAAGAATTTTGGGCCGGTCCGATACACCGTGAATTAACTATCGACGGCACTAAACTTGCTTTTTAAAAATACTTTTATTGTTACAAACTTGAAAATTAAAAAATTATAAGTACAAAATAAATCAAATTAAACGTGTTGTTGCTTGGAAGAATGAAATCTGACTGACTCTGGATGCGAAGCTTCGAAGATGTGCCCTCCTGTGAGAACTGTCTTGTCAGCATCTGGAACAGGGTGGTGATACTGCTAGGTCAGCGGGATTGTCCTAGGTGGTGAGATAATTCCTCCCCCAAAGATCCAACTATCATTCGCAGCGGGGTAGTTGAACAGTGGATAGATCGGTTACTTCATTTACTACTTGGTTCTCTTCTCGACTTGGCTTCTTATTGGTGCAACAAAGTCCATACACTCGGTGATTGGTAAAGTCGGTTGAATGTTATTTCAGGATTATTATCAATTAGCTGATTTTTCAGGTTTTGGAGTTCTTTCAGGTCAACATCGTCCAATTGAAAGCTCATATTTACACTTCTT
>WOGN01007108.1:0-12039 GCA_015342105.1 Leptinotarsa texana | reverse complement strand
TGAAAAAAATTCGAAGTAGGCCTTGAAAATTTTATTTATATTTCGACTTCACAGCACTCTAATAGAACTATTGACGCTCTATCTATTGAAAAAAAAAACTTCTGAATCGGATAATAAATAACAGTTTTAGAGAGGTGGCCCGCTTTCAAATGGGTCACTCTGTATATATATATATATATATATATATTGTTATTTTCAGCCATTGTTTTTAATTTTCCATTTGTTTTGGTTCTTTTAGGGATTTCAAATCATTTTATATAAAATTAGACAATGGAAGTCCTAACTAATGAAATTCACTAAGTGTATGTTAATCAAGATATTCAACAAGCAGTCATCTACTGTTTTATAATTATTGTGGCCAATTTGATCAACTGATATCTGATGGAGTCCTAATATCGTTCCTAGGATCTCTTAGTTGTTTTTTGAAAATTATTTCTGTAGATGTTGAGGAGTTCCTCTATCGAAAAGACAACAGAACAGATCGCAAAAATTTATTAGAAATAACTAGTTTCGGTTATGAAGATAGAATAAAACAGAAATAATTCCGTTTGTACACCAAACATTTGTAATGGAATTGAAACAAATAGCATGCAACGATACAACGTAATATATGAAAGAGTACCAGTAATTCTACTTCTGGTCGTAAGCTTCACATTTGTACCTTTTGCAGATCCTTGAAAGGCGATTTTATTAAATTCACTGCAAAAACTTCATGATATCTGATTCCTTCTTCAATTACACTTTGTAATTATTGCACTTATTTCACTATTTCACTGTGGATTTTCTCGGTTTCAAAGTGTTATTGTCGAAATGAAACTTTCATCTTGACACTGTCTTGTATATATGCCACAATCGTACATTTTCGAATATTTGTTACCATATTCTAATATTTTCAAATTATTTTCTCAGAACCAGTTAAATGTTGGCACGCGCCATGGGCGTAACATATATATTCTCATTTGGGAAAATTGTGGTCTCAACTTGTGTCAATCTAAAAATTATCTTCGAATTATAGTTATCAGGTTTTTTAAATTGAATAAGTGAATATACTCAGATATTTAAATGACATTTTAAATCATTTAACTGTCAACAAATTGAATGCCTTAATTAGTTAGGTACGAGAAGGATCTCAAAATTTCAGAAGAATATTATATCTATTAAAGAGTCGTCATTAGTTGAATTTTTAACATCGGTGAGTTCATACGAATTCTGCTTTATTAGGCTATTGAATATTTCACCAAATAAAAGTAATAAAAATCAAGACTATTAAAACAAAGTTTGATCTTTTGAAAAAGGAGAAATTTCGAATATTTTATAAATTTGTACTAGAAATAATTATTTTCATCAAAATTCGAGCAATATACCTTTACTAAATTGGTTCCTTTAACACAGTGATTTTACTTAGACTTGGTTAGTAGTACTGGTAAGTGTTACAATAACTGCTGTTATTGATAGATCTGATTTGCATATTTCCGTTATCCCAGCAATGATGGTGGGATGAAGGTGATGTTCTTTCCAACCCCTATGGGCAGAGAAGGAATGGCAAAATGAATACAATAGTGACAATAATAGTGGAGGGAAAATGGTTTCTCGGTATTCACTTATCGTCCTTTGTTGAAATAAACAAGGCCACACCCTTCACATGCCTCCTACTGTGTTGGTTTGCCTATTTCTAGGTGACTAAATTAGTTGTGTTGTGCTGATTTCCTCGTGCTCGTTCATGATATTTCCGGAGGTATTGAAGTTTCAGTTGCGTTAGATTACTTTTATTGAGAGATCATGTGTACCGAGGGTGTCTGTAACTATATTTTCATTTGCCCGGAAAGGTATTTATGCTGATACATATTGAGGGAGGTAAGTTGACTAGATTGGAATTGACTCACTGGAATGACCAGGTCCATCAAATAGCACAAACTTCTACTCATTGTGTGTAATAGAAATGTTCCATTCGTGTTTCAGTATTAGTAAATTGTATTGCTGAGAACGTTAGATTTTTTCGATTAAAGAAATTGTTTTATATTGCATTAATTGTTTCACGCTTTGAAAAAATTAACATTCAGTCTATTTCATAATGTAAAATGTATAATTACTATTGCAGACAAATAATTATTTTATTATTTATTTGTAATATTCGTGAGTGATGAATATTAAATGAAATCACCCAGTTAAAGTCATTAAAAGATAAAATTGGAATTTCGTCTCTTGAAGTTCACCAACAACGTAGTTTTGTTACAAAATTTCATAATTATTTCATGTGTACTTAGATTCATTTTACACTGAACAAACGCATGGAAATACATATACATAATATTTTTTGAACTTGTGTACATGAATCAATCTTTTCGTTCTGATAAGGAAGAAATCATCGTGTTGACATTCTAAATGAAAGCTTCACTTTTTGTTGTCTCTAACCAGAAACATTTCTGTTCATAACCTTAGTGAATACGGTTGGCTCCCTCAAAATCGCTCTAAAACGAGCTTCAATATTGGTAAACTCGTACCCCGTAACGTTCAGAAACTTGCTCGCGGAGAACATTCTGTCCACTTTGCTTTCAAATCGAGTTGAGTCATACTCTGTGGAAATACGATATTTATAATAATCCGTGTATTCGAAACAAAAATGTTTATCGATATGTCATTTCCATTTGTTTTGTAGGTGCGGAATAGTTTTCCAAGTTTACTCAGAGTATCATAACATCTTCTTACTCTGTTCTATCGGCGTTCAACGATAACGCAAACCCAAACACATAGCTACAGTTCCGAGCGTCTTGAGAATGAGAAAAAACCTCAGAAAGTAATTCACTTCGTTCTGTGCTGTGTTTGATTTCGACAGAACTAGTTTTCTGGTCAATCAGAGCAAACGCAATACCGCTGGAGAAACATTTTGAGCAGAAGGCAGCTTCTTCATCAAAATTGTTTTCGAAAAAATGAGCAGTAGTTCAGTCGGTTTATTGATTCTGCTGCTCAACAGTGAAATCATTCAGATGCAGTATTGATAGTTTCGGAAAAACTTATGTACATTCATACTCCTCCATTGAAGCATAGAAAGGGGGTAAAAAAAATAAATGTTATAGCCATTTTTAAAATAAGTGTAACTAGATCATACACATATGTTTGAATAAATCAAATGTCTTCTAGACAGGGTCGGTGATCTATGTCTTCTTTTTACTGTTGGCTTTATGTGTATTCTTTCGGTCGTTAATGACTTCTGTACTTTTCCGACGCAAGAGATTCATCGCCATACCTTGAATGAATGCTGTTTGTTTACCGACAGCTTCACCATTATCTAGAATCATCCTACTCTTTCTCTTTCCATTCAGTTGGCGGATTCCTTTTCCGTATAACATAGGAATTTGGTCGTTTCCAATAATTTATCTTTACTAGTGGAAAAATCTCTTCATGGAGAATCTCGTTCTCCTTTAGAGTCGCTCAATTCAGAGATGGTTTGTAGGAGCTTGTTGATGTTACTTCTTCAGACAAAGCTTTTTTGTTTTTTTGCACACCATTTTCGCAGCTTCAAACTCTGGGACATATATCAGAGTAGCCTGTAACGTTTTGGCTCTACCTAGCCTTAGAACTTTCTTGGTATATGTTCCCGACCCGGCTGTTATTTCAAATTGCAGAAGATATAGACGATCCACAACCTTAAGTAGATGAAGTTTCACCTACTTAAGGTTTTTTTGAGCTAAGTTATCGGCATTCAACAGAAACGCAAAGTCAAACACATAGCTGTGGATGTGTACAACAGTTCCAAATAAGCCAGGGGCCATCATTGAGACAAGTGTACTGTACCCAAATAGAAATGGTCGACTGGTTATGTATCGCGTTAGTCTTTTAAATGACAAGTTACTCACATATTTGCATTTTCGACAAATTTAACAATGTCAGCCAAACATTCTGTATGATCAATCATCTTCACAAGAATCATAAAATATTCATTGTACAAGTGATTAGTGCAAAGTGATTGGGGAAAATGAAAATTTTCCGTATGTCTTATTGAAACATTGAACATTTTGATAGAGCCATATTCTGCTCAATCCCCTTGTGCACTTCTGACCTGCGATTATGACATTTAGGCAGAGTTTCACTAACGATCAACTTGAATTCGCTGAAAAAGTTACCTTGGTTGATAGAACGATAAATAAGTTAACCATTCGTAGATCATTACCATAGGAAACTGGACTTCCTTATCCGCCCATTTGTACTACTCTCCGATCCATTTCTGTCAACGGCTTGTTTGACCATCGGTAGCACCACCCAATCTGGTATTATTCTTGTGGTGTTACACAAGGATCTGTGGAAAATCTTTGCGCCAAGGACCTAACCAAATTAATTTGGATATTAAGATCCAGGCCAAAGATCAGTTACGGAACACGTGCTTGATAATGGAAAGCTTTACGCAAACGGCTTAGGCGACACTCTCAAGCGTACAGAAACAGGATTGCCTGACTACCTTCGGTGTATTCAGCAACAGTTGATCAGCGGCCACGCAAATCCCGGCAACCAAATTCCGAATTGAGAGGCCTGATTCCATACTGAGAAAGGAATACTAAGACCAGATAGCTTCTAGTTGACCGATTTGTCAAAACACCTTCAGGTTCTAGTGCAAGTTCATACAGTCGCAGAGCCATGAAGAGCTATGGAAGTAGTTATCCAGTAGCAATATTTAACAAATTGGCTCCGGTCTGGGTTCTTTGCCACTTTGGCCCGGGAAGTAATGAAATTGTATGCCCCATCGCGGTTTTG
This sequence comes from Leptinotarsa texana, assembly GCA_015342105.1. Taxonomy (NCBI): domain Eukaryota; kingdom Metazoa; phylum Arthropoda; class Insecta; order Coleoptera; family Chrysomelidae; genus Leptinotarsa; species Leptinotarsa texana. Next base: position 7,293 of record WOGN01007108.1, on the reverse strand, counting down.
TACCAGAACCTACCAGTGAGAATTTTGGTCCATTCCAAGCATCTATGCATCTTCCAAAGTATGTTGAAGAACAATCATCAGATTTCTTAAGGAATGACCTACGTTGTCTAAAAGGCGAACTTACTGTCGCTGTTGCCTCTCTAATCATATGTAGGGAATTGTAATATCAGAAGTTTCGACGTGCCCTCTCTGTTTGGAAGATTACATTTTCTAACTGAAGAGCAATCTGGGTAAAAAGAATATCTTGCGTTAATCCGAAATTAACATAACGAAAATTGAAATTCAGTACTGTGCTCATTTCAACGTTGAATATTTCAATAGAGCGTTAATCTATTCAACTCCTTCCAGCACTTCTGACCAATTATTTTGATAATTTGATACAGTTTGGGAATGACTGAAGTACATTTACTGATAAAGTTACCTTGGTTTATCAGGCGATAAACAAGTCAACTATCCATAGACCGGGTTATTACCATAACTTACTCGACTTCCTCGCCGCCTTTAAGTACGACATTTCCTCCCCGATCCATTTCATTTAACAGTCTATTTGTCAAACACTAACACACATCCCCATTAACTTACCAAATGGCGATTGAAGCAATTATCTTTTTCCAGGTGACGTGTCGTGTCGGAGAGTGGAAAGTGCAGAGTGCGGTGATGGATGATCGCGCAGTGCGTCGCGACGTTCCAGGCGGGCGTCCTTGTGTCTGGTATCGGCGTCTCCGTCGTCGTCATCTTTTCCGTGCCGCCGCCGATGGGCGTCGTCCCGGCGTACGGGGGGAGGAAAAGGTAAGCCCATTCATCACGTATTTATTGCTCGATAGTGTATTGTTTGTTTCGCTATGTAGCGGGTGTTTTGTTCCTGGGCCATTGGCGTGTTGGAATACCGCTTCGATCGTAATATCGAAACTGTCTTGTATTGGCGATAATTGCTGAGTAGAAAATTAGATATTTTTAATGATGTATCATAACTGATATGTTCAGGGCCTTAGCGAAAAGAAAAATCAGAGGGTGGAGGGAGGGAAGTTTTGGTAATTATAAAAATAATAATGGGAATTATTCTACTTTGGACCAAGGTCCTTGGTCATCCATCATATCCACCATGTATAGGAATATTCAATAGAAGTGAGAGGAAACAACACTTAAGTAATATTGTGCTTATTGTTTTCTACTATTATTTTTCCTATCTTTACGGCCCGAATTATCACTTCAAAATTTGTGGACTGTTCAGGACTCTTCTATTACTTGGGAGAAATAAAACTTTTTTGAAGTTTCCGAACAATTCAGAATTTCAAAGTTATGTATGTTGGGAAATCCCAACGTTGTCCTGGTTCTTTCCCTTTTCTCACCTCCCCCTTTCTTTTCTCTCATTTTTATTTTTTTTATTTTTATTAATTTTTTTACTATTATTTTTTCTATCGTCACGGCCCAAAATTTCCCAAATTTTTCCCACGTTGAAAAATCAGGGAGGAAGGCTCTTCCCATCCCCCCCATGGCGACGGCCCTGGGTATGTTACTATTTGAAACGTTGAAGGGGCTACAGATGCTGTTTCAATGTAAAAATGAAGGTAGTCCCGTGAAGATCTTCGTTTTCGGTTTTTTCTAATATTAGCAAACGTTTTGGTCATATATTTTCAATATTAAAGAATTAGAAGTTGTTTTATTCAAGAAGTTTGTATTATTTCATACTTGCTTACAAACAAAGTATTCGAATTACTGAAAACAGTAATACTTTGAGAATTAGACGAGACCTCCAGTTAGTATCGTTGGAACATAGGCGTAACATATCAGATATTTTATTTTTACAAAAAATAATAACAAACAAAATAAATTATACATCGTTATTATCAGTCATTTACTTAAATGTTCCAAATAGAACAATGAGAGCACATGAATTATTTAATTTACCTTTCAAGAGAACAAACTGTTCGCAGAACTCTACTCTATGTCGATGCGTTAAATGAGGTAATTCTCTCGCAAACTACTTCGACATTTTCAATACTTCTTTGCTTACTGCTAAAAAAATATTGAAAGATTATTTTCATAAATTATAATTAACACATTTCGTCAATAACTATTAATCAATTTTTATTGTTATTGTATTTTATTTTATTTCATCCTTTACTTTAGACACTGTGTACATGTGTAGTATAGATATTACTCTAAATTAATAATAATTTAATAATGTGGATACTGTAGTGGATTTTTTTCTGTTTGTATCCCAAATATAAATAAATAAATAAATAATGAGCGTTGAAAAAAAATAACAGTTCTAATTATAGCCAATAATTAATTTATTATTATTAATTTAATGACCTAAAAGGGTGAAAATTTTTTTTGGAAAATAGAATAAAAAATTTCCGTTTGGCTTTTTGCATTTCTATTAGTCATTGTTTGTATGTAAACACTCTGAGCCAAAATGTATGTTTGTGTCAAATGTGCGATTTTTGTTCGAGAGAGTGGTTCTCTTTTCATTTTCCACTAGTACTATGTTGCTGTATCGCTGCTGTTCCAATATTTTGACAGAATCAGAATCGGAGTTATAGAACAGTGCTTTCAAAAAAAAATATTCTACAGCGCCATCTAGTGGTAAATTACAGAAAAATTGATAGCTTAAAAACCTTCTCTATGAAAAATTATTTATACATGTCAAGTTTTATCAAGTTTTATCACGATCGGTTGAGCGATGTAGAAGTTTATCACTTACCAACCAACCAGCCAACCAACCAACCAACAAACATCCATTTTTATATAGTAGAATATGTGGATGCAAAGATTTATATAATTTGATTGAGGTTGAAGTAGTTTTCATTTCAAACTATCAAAACGATTGAAAATTTTCTGATTCATCGTAGGCTAACATAGATAAATGATGTTTTCATAAACTTTGAATTTATTATTCAATATAGTGGCGTTCATACAATTTTTTGATACCATTTATATAGTTTTGTCTTGAGCCTAAAAATAAGCATCAGTTTCCACCTTTTCAATGGAGCTGAATTTCTTTTCAGCGAGTATTCTCTTGAGGTAGGAGAAGGGAAAAAAGTCGCTGGGGGTTAGATCTGGAGAATACGGTGGATGCAGAAGTAAGCTCGATTCATGCAATTTCGCCATCGTTTTCATTGATTTGCATTGTCTTGATGAAAGACCACTTTCTTATTTTTTCAAATGGAACGGGTTTTCCGCGATTTCGTCATTCAAACGCTCCAATAATAACGCTATGTAATAGTCATTTCAAAATAGTCGATTAATGTTGTACCATGTGCATAAAAAATACTGATACCACAACATTGCGTCTTTGCACACTTTGGAGTCGGTCCACCACGTGCCAGTCCACTCAGACGATGATACTTTTGATTGAGGTGTGAAATAATAGAGCCATGTTTCGTCCACTGTCACATATTGATATGGGTTTTTTTATGGTGGAACAGTTTCAAACTATGCTCAGAATAATCGATTTGTTGTTGTTTTTTGGTCGATTGTGAGCTCGCGCGGCACCCTCTTTCAACTGAACTTTCGCACATCGAAATATTCATGCACGATATGTCCAACACGTTCCTTTGATATGGAAGCTTTCGGCTTCTACCAAGCAACGTCTAAATTTGTAGCAAATTGCCAAAAACGACTCTCCTCGATAGGAAGACTTAACAGATTGTCTCTGGTCTGGATTCCTGGCCATGCTGGCCTGGAAGGCAAAGAGGCTGCTGACTCCCTTGCAAAGAAAAATGCTGCAAGCAGCTTCATCGAACCAGAACCTGTCATTAACATCGCTTTAGGCTTTGCCAAACAAAGATTGAACACCTTGATGGCAAGAAGATTTATGGACTTCTGGCAGAATATTCCAGGATTGGCTCACTCCAAGGTGTGTATTCACCATTGATACCATACAGCTTGATTCCATACAGATTTTGGACTGCGGCAGGAATGAACTACGATGTCTGACAGGCCTTCTTAGGGGTCACTGTCATTTGAATCGTCATATGCAGAGACTCGGATTGTCGGAAGACAGTGTGTGTCGCGTCTGTTTGGAAAATGATGAAACTGCAGAGCACATACTTTGTGCCTGCCCCGCTGGGCACTGAATCAGGTTTTTAGAGTTCGGGTCGTACTCTTACCATCTGATCTGAATCACCACTCACCATACAAACTTATCGGAAACTTATCGGCTTCGTTAAGAAGCTGGGTTTATTTGGTCAGGTGTGAATGGGTGTGAGCCACAATGAACCCTTGGGGAATTCGGTAGAGGGTCGAATAGACCCATTCACTTTGGACCCAACCTAACGTATCCTTTGACATCAACTTCACTTCAAGGTCATCCGAAATAATTTAGTTGACACCTTGATATATCCTTCGGTCCTCGATGGTCATTTCTACTCGTTTAAACTTAGCATCACTTGGTTTCAACAATTATTTTTCGCCAAAAAACTATGCTTTATCAATAAATGAAATTTCATTTTATCCGCTTTCTTTAAAGTAACAGACATTTCTTCTCTAGTCCAACATCTGTGAAATTTGTATACGTGCCTTTTGAAGATTAGGGTTATCTAAAAATCATGTGAATTCAGTACTAGTAGCGCCAGCTGTGTGTTAACCCGCGAACTTTTCAGCCCATCTTATATATTGTTTTCCTAGGCACTGTTACATTGTCTGAAACAAGCTTCAATAACATATAATACTTTTTTTCGAAATATGTTCCATTGGTATCGATCTGTTGAATATCTAGAGAATATTTCTCAGCATATAGGGATACCAGAAGTTATTAGTTCATGTGGATCTATCTTTTTTTTCCAATATTTTAATAACCCCATCGGCTTTATCAAATTTTATCCGTAAATTTTTTGAAACAATTTTTCAAGCAAACTTCTAACAATGCTTGCATGCAAAAAAGTAATATAAAAGGCGATTTACATGCATCGAAGGCATAGGCCCTTATTGTATAACTATTACAAGAAAGTCATGTATTCATAATCTCTTTACTTTCTGCTTCACGATTTCTATCCATTTTCCTCGAACCAATACGTTCGTTACATTTAAGTGATTCTTCCACGCTGTTCATCCACACATTTTGCAAGATCTTCCTTTTTTCCCAGTAAGTTTTCTGTTCCATTCTCGTTGGACTCTTCATGGACCATAAAGTAACTAGAGAATCTGACCCTGAGTCTACAAAGAAGATAGACGTCGATAAAACGGCATAGAATCTAGTGAGCTTTTTGGTTCTTCAACCAGGTAATCAGGAAGCGACTTATCGCTCTCTGGAGAGCCTTGTACCGAATTCATAAGTGGAAAAACAGAATTTGCTTCCGCTCAAACGATGTTTCACCCAAATCAGAGATGAAGGAACCCTGCGTGGAACCCTGTTACTGTATATTATTTATTATGCTTATTCTCAACTTATTTTCAGTTTGCTTTACCAATTTTTGTGCTTCTATCCCACTGCTAGGTGGGATACTAAGCACATGAAATGAATATGCCGAAAACCACTTTTTCCACACCGGAAGAAAAACAATTTCTCAATATGCCCGTTTCGCAAACAGCTGTTCTGTTTGAACAAAGAGTTTTTTTCAGTATGATTAAATGACAGAACATAACAATGTGGGTATTTCATTTATTTCGTTCCACCATGTATATCTCCTGAATTGGTGAATATTCCTCAGGATAAATCCCTCCGTTATTTCTATTTTCCTTTCCAGCTTCGGGATTAACTATTAAGGGCTGAACCTGTCCTCCAGGGTCTGAAAAATACGTGGCTGTTGACCCCATTTCGTCGGTATATTCCACATTTGTACTATGCTTATTCTGTTCAGGAGGATGAAATTTTTTATATCCTTTCAGGATTTCGGCACTGCCTCTCATTTTTTTTCTCCTTTAAGCCTCAATGATTACGTTTTTCGCCCAAGAATGGGAGGAAATTTTATGAAGGTGATGTTGGCAAAAGAGTGGATTTTCGGATAGATGGAAAATTAGTTAAAAGGTATATTTGTTAAATCTTTTTTCATTATGCCTAAATATGAAAAACATTGCTTCTTAAAATTGGTCTATCTTACTGAATTTTTATAATAGCTGATGAAGGGAATATATAAAGAAGAGGTATTTTATTCTTTATTCATAACTCAGCATATACTTGCAAATAAAACGCATGAAGAATGTCTTTGAAGTTATCGAAATATTTTGAATAATCCACTAAAAATTTAAAAATAATGTGATTTCACAGGTCATATAAGGAAATATGTGATAGAAATTAATGTAGAATATGCTGTAAAAATTGTTTAACAAAGCAGTAGAAACACAATATGTTTTCTTTAAGTGCAGGTGATATAAATTTTTGATGGAAAGCCATGAGAACACATCATTTGATTTTACCAAAATCAGTATAAATATGCTTTACAGTATCCATGTCGATACATTTTAATATATACAATAAGTATTTTATTAGTCCATTTGAATTCCATCATTTATTTAAAAAAAAGTAGCTTGTCTAAATTAATGTGAGAAGTTTGATTCCAAATCTGTATACTTTCTTCCGAATAGAAATGCGGCAAGGGTAAGGGAGCCCAGCTCCCTTACCCTTTAGACTGATTTTAATTTAAGGAAGGACAAATGGGTCATTACGTGAGATGTTGTTGGCGGCATGAAGTGGAGTAGGATCGGACATCTCCTGTGGATCATTGCCGGCTGCTGCTGACGCAATTTTTGGTACAATTCGTCGACTTTCTCACAAAATGACTGCTGTCATGGTTTCTTCGGTAGCAGAACGTTATAGTGTATCACACCAGCTGCTGATCACCATACAGTAATCATGGTCTTCTTTGGTGGGTTTTTGCCTTAGGGAGGCTATAACCTACCTTGGCTTTTCTGTAATTACCAAAAGTAATTCAGCCCAGGCTAGTCGATTATTGTCAGGGCTGGTCGTGGGTTTTTTATGTTTTTTTTTAACAGTCGAAATATATAGAAAAAAGTAAGCCCTGGGGCGCCAGTTGAACGGGTTCAACAGGAAAGGGGTTGGAGATATAACCAAAAAGTCAACAACGAAGCTTCAAGCTTAACATTTATATTAAATTGATATATAGAAAGAAATATTTAAAAACTTCACGAATAAAACGTTCACAGTAATGATATTAATATTAATATACCATAATAATGGTATATGTTTTTCTTGTTTTGGAACATCTCACAATATAAAATTTTGTCGTAACAAAAAGAAATGTGGGGTAAACAACTGTGAAAAAATACATCATAAAAGTCTTCATAATGACGCATTTGATAAAAATAAGGAAAAAAATGATACTGTTAGTC
>WOGN01007107.1:0-12039 GCA_015342105.1 Leptinotarsa texana | reverse complement strand
CACTGGTTTTCAGCGGGAGATGATCGTTTGGCGGGAATTGATAGTTTTCCCTTGATTGGAGGTTTCCATATGTTACGTTGATAAATGAACTTATTCCTCCGAGATCTGACTATTTATATGGTCGCTCGAGTGCTGTCACCTAATCCCCCTTTCAATTTTTCCGCTTTTTCCCGAAGACGATTGTGGATACACACAATGCCAATGCCACAATCGTAACATTGTGGCATAACTTGGTTTGAAACCTCTTTAATTCTCTCATTTTGTTTTTCATTCTTGATAATAATAATTTTGTAATCTTTATTTTTTCAGCTTTTATCAATATTTAAATTTTATTTGTTTGGTTGTAGCTTGTATGTTAATTTTTTGTAAATTCAGTTTTTGTTCAATAAAATTGTTATTTTCGGTTAATTTTGTAATTGTTTTTTTCAGGATTTTCAAATCATTTTATATTAGATTAGACAATGAAAGTCCGAACTGATGAAATACATGATGACAACTCATATACATACAATTGGAAATTTTTTTTCAGTATACTCGAGAATCAGACCCCCAGGTAGAATTTTCCATTCGACCGATTCAGAAACAACCAATTTTCTCCTCCAATTCAAATGATGGATATCCTCGCTATCTCACCCCTTTTTTGGAGACGGTCCTCCGACCCCACTCACCCGAAATTATCATAACTTTTCTGCGAAACCAATTACGATAGCAAACATAAAGTTGTAATTTACGAGTTGGTACGGTAATACGTAGACGTTCGCTTATAATTGATAAAATGACATTGATATAAATTAAGGGGACCGTGACTGGAATGAGGTTGTATCTTAAATCAGGTCCGTATATCATAGTTTTAATGTGAGTTTTGAACGCAGATCTGCACCCGAAACGGTCCTCTGTTTGTCTATAAATTTTCAGAATGTACGCACCCCTTTCCTAACGAGCTACCCCTTTTCATTTTCGCAATGCTCAACTTTCCGTTGATGGCGGAATGAAAGAAGGCTAATGTCCAGAACAGAGGTCTTTTGTCGTCCATTGTTCTTTCTAATCGAAGATTTATTTATGACGATTGGAGGGTTTATTGTTATTCGGAACGTGGAGGATCGTAGGGATGAATATCGGATATTATGACACAAGAGGGAGTTGTATTATTATAATATAATTACTTATCACAAAAAGGATTTTCCACCAGGTAGATCGACGGGAAGTACGACTATTTCACTTCTTAATTCCAAAGATACCTCGTTGAATAAAAAAATTGAACAGTCTGCAGTCTGCAGTCTTTTTAATATATTGAAGATATTTGACTCAATAGATACAAATGATACCATATCTGTGGTGACTCCTTATTATAGCTGCTATACATGAAATTTACAAAGTTATTTGCCAAACATTTCGAGATGTACTTATGATGCACTGTTTAGAACCTTTGGTGTAGTAAAGAATATTACTGAAGTGTTTTTCTGACACCAAACCGTTATTTTAAACAACTCGACACGTATTTCGATCACCAAGTGATCGTCTTCAAGAGGAAGATCAAAAATACTAACAAAGCTATCCTTATTTATACCATAGATACATGTTTTAGGTATCTGCGTCTTGAATGTAAGAGATGTAACTCTTCTGTACAAGAAATTGAACTGGATGATCCACATGACATCCTATTGGAACCTGTCATATAAATGAGTTCTAATAATATCGTTCTATGTGAGGATGACAGGTTACTACCCATGACTTGGACTGTCGGAAGACAGTGTGTGTCGCCTGTGCCTGGAAAATGATGAAACAGCAGAGCATATACTTCGTGCCTGCCCCGCTGTGGACCGAATCAGGTTCTTTGAGTTTAGCAGATCCATACTATCACCATCTGACCTGAAAGTCCACTCACCATACAAACTAATCGGCTTCGTTAAGAAGCTGGGTTTATTTGTCGAAGTGTGAATAGGTGTGAGCCACAATAAACCTTTGCGGGTTGCGGTGGAGAGTCGAATAGACCCACTCACTTTAGACCCTCCTACCTACCTACCCATGACAGCTCACTCTTTAAAAATAATTGAGTATACACTCCAAATTCTCACTGATGAATTGTGATTTTGGTGCCCTGAAAATTATTAACTATGAAACATGGTGTGTATTCAATTTAATTTAACAAATATAGCGAATGCCTCTAGATCATTGAACAGCGCTGAGATTTTATCAAATGACTGAATTGATGTTGTTATGTACTGTCATCGATAATATGAGTAGATTGAAGTCATTTCGTGACATGAAGTCAGCATTTCATGAATTGATTGAGTTTGTTTTTTCACAGTGTTGTCCAGATTTGGTACTGAAAAGCTGATAAGGCAAGAGCCTTCCGGCGAAACATCAGATGTCTACCAGTGAGGATGACAGTGTTTCATGATTTCATCATTTCAATTTATTATATTGTGTAGCAATCTTGTGAATGATATCTGATTCAAGTCCATATTTGGAATACAAACTGGATAGAGAAGATTGCAGACACATTATATATCGTTCGCTTCAGCTTTGTTCAAGGTATGATACTCTTAAAGAATTTGATTTTTAATTATTGGAAATTCTCGACGTCGTTTTGATGTAGGACACTACCTTGCACTGACGAGAGACCAAATAGCTCAAAACCGGTCTGCAAGTGTGCCTTGTCCAATAATTGAGAATCAACATCCATTTTATATCGGCAGGTGTAGGCCAAGACTCGTCGAACACACACTCGATTTGGCAACCTGGAGATATCTCACGGCGGTCTCTGCAAAGGTTTTGGAAGGTGCAGCGACATTACTGTCGTTGCGCGGCTTCTTCAACCTTACTGGGGTTCCCTTAGTGAAGGTGTTCAAATGAGGGCGCTTTGCTGCTCGGCAGTCGGTTTCTTGCCTTTATTCAAGGCGGAGATCTCGGTGCTCGCCGCAGGAAGTGTCCTTGCTGTTGAAGATGGAATGGGGGAGGAGGAGGAGGAGGGTGCACTTATAGTTGCTGCCACTTCTGTCTCCTTTGCTATGTTTCTCCTTTTTGTCTCGGCACAGCAAATGCGCCGCCTTTGTATTAGAGGTGGTGAAGCAGCAGAGTATGTGAAGCAGCCTCATCCCCAGCCAGCGACATAGATTGAGGTGAGCACTTCTGTCCAGCTTCGGGATTGGTTGTGTCTGTTTTGTTTGTTTCATATATGTGTGTTCCTATGAGTAGCAAGGGGAGGTTCCGCCCGGTTCTCTAAGGGGATCGTTCGTAATAGCATGTCACCCTGCGGCCATTCAGCTGTCGGCACTATTCCTTACACCTTAGCTTGGGTACGCTGGTCCACGGTGGCATGTTTCGCAAAGGCTTTTGGGAAGTTTCAGTTCCCCTCACCCTACTTATTTCTGCCACTGACCAGGAGTCCGGCGATTCCGTCCATAAGGCCACATATTGACTTCGCGGACAGGCTCCCCTGTCCCCTGGCCGTTTCTTTATCCGCCACCTGGGGCGCGCCAGATAGATACCCTAACCCACGGGATATGCAGGAATTACTTTTGTAAAGAATCCTGCACGGATACCTGTCGGATATAATCGAACCCTCTCCGTGGTATTAGCCAGGAAAGTAATTGTTTTGTGATAAGTGTCAGTCCATGAACCCACTGTGTAGGGAATACTGGCTTTAACGAATTGTTCTTTCAGATACCTTGAAAAATAGAATGCCAAAACCCTTCTTTTCCAAAAAAAAACTTATACTCTTTGAATTTTTTGAAGGCACTGGCCATTTACTATAAACAGACAAAACATTTTCTGGAAGTTTCCATAATGAAGAAGTCATCGTGGCACCGAGTCTGTTTCATTGTATAGTTGGGCCCTGTGGCAAAAGAGGAAATTACAGATAGCAAACTGTGTGAGTGTTAGGCATGTCTGATACCGACAATTCCTGGAAATTATACTAGTGAAAATACTCAAGGGAATTTTACCAAACAGGTAATTAACAAGTTTGATGGTTTTACTTGTCTAACAGCGTTCACTAACTGCAACCGCGAGAGTTTAAATTAAAATTGAAATGTTGACCTGAACGAGATTCCGTATAACAGCGCTCAGAATATGCATTGATATTCTCTTAGACTATGCCAGAGATAGAAAATTATGGAGAGAAAATCAATTCTGACAACAAAAACAATTAAAACTTTGGATAAACGAATAATGTTGAGTTGCGAATCATTTTCCAGTTACTTTTCAGGAGCTTTTATATGAAAACTCCGAGAGAAATTCAATCATCACAACTTTATCAATCAGCACATAAACTATTTTTGACCAAAACATCAGATCAGCTATTTTGGCCCATTGAAAAATTAAAAACAGTCGATATTGTTGAGTATCATTTTCACTAAGATACCGAAAAAAAGTATTTTTGCCCAATATTGTTACTAATAAAAATTGAAGATCGACCATTTTTTGACAACCTGCAGAACGTGACTAAAAAAATCGGGAAACAGCAAATGACCTGAAAGGCTCAAACAAAATAGAAACGGTTCATGTAATACCCGAATTTTACTATTTTTATATAAAAATTTTATTTTCACCTCTGTCACAGGAAATAAATAATCCTGTTTTGTCAAGTGTGCTTCGTAACACTTGCCAAATAACCAGAATGAAATTCAACGGGGAACTTTTTTCCGGAGACATTTATTTTTGAATAGAATGCTTTTTGATCTTCTTCTCCTTCTTCAGACGAAAAATTTGAGAAACTTGCGAAGAAAGAAAGCAAAAAGAAGTTGACTGTGTGAATGCTTTTTGGGTATTGTCAACAAACAAGTTATCTTCTTACCTAAGATTATTTCTGGGGAGTAAATCATGCAGGTGATTGGATCGTCAATTGAACCGATACTGACATCCCTTCTGATTTTATTTATTTTTCGTATAACATACATGAACTCACATAAATTATGAGAGGACAGTGCACCAATATAATCTCCAATTTTTCTAATGAAAGAGAAAACAATAATAATAATGTCAAGTATTGGAAAAGGTTTTGGCTCTTTACTTCCCACATTTTTTGTATAAAGATGGAGAAGTAAAAAGCCAAAACCATTTTAAAAAATCAACCTCTCCTAAAAATATACCCCTATCAATTTTAATGTTGATTACTTTCAAAAACAGAAAAAATAAATTGTCACTGAAATCTTTCAATTAAACCAGCGGATAAAGGAAGTCTAATAGCTACATTAGATGAAAAATAATGCACTGAAAAAATCAACAAATTGGTTGGGAATAGTACCTACATATACAAAAAAAACGATGAAAATTCCACATATATCTATAAAAAAAATAAAAAAATAATGAATGCATGTAGTCCAAAAATTTATGAATTACCAAAAATACACAAACAACAGAGATCTACACAAAATCCATACTGTTAGAATCGAAAGATCATTGGACAACAGAGACTTCACCCTGGGTATATTAATAGATATCGAGGAAGCCTTTGATAAAACATCCTTACCAACAATTACCCAGTAACTACACTACAGGTATGTTACCCTGGCAGTAGGAGAATGGATACTCAAGATGCTCTCTAGTAGAGCAACAAGTATCATTGTAGAAGACATAATAGTGAGAGAACTGGTCATGAGGGAATGTCCCAAAAATAATGGATTCTACAAATTTCATATGCAGATGGCATAGTTATCTTGCAGACCGAATTAGGCTCAAATTATTAGAAACATGTTGTAACGACTCACTGTCAATCAACCCCAAGAAGACTGAGATGCTCGTTTCCACCAGAAAAAGAAATTAATCGGGCTTAAAACCTCCAGAAATCTTCAAAAGCAAACTAAACTTCGCTGAAGAGGTGAAATACATTGGTACACTTCTCTACAGGAAGTTAACATGGAACTTTTACCTAAGGAGTAGAGCAAAAAGAGCATATATGGCTTATGAGCAATGTCGTAGGACCTACAAAATACGAATAAAATAGAACACTGAGTCAGATACTACAAATGCAATACGCAAATATACAGACGGCTCTAAAACCAAAGAGGGCTCAAGATGTGGAGTGTACTCCACTTCTTGATGTGGAGTGTACTCCACATCTTGATGTGGAACGTACTCCACATCTTGAGCCATCTTGAGCATAAGGATTGAGTAAGGAATGACAAAAATATCAGCATGGTCCAAACTAAACTGGCTGGTATCTCAATCGCCACAAAATAAATAAATAGGAAAGGAATTTCTGGCAAAATCATAACAATAGGAAAGTGTGTGTTTGGCGAATCTTGGTCTGTACCTGCCGATATAGAGGAGATGTCTTCCAGAGACCTGTCCACCTTCCTAGAAAAGACAGGATGGACGATGACCTAGGAGGACAACTCCTTGGGAGGATATACAAAAGGTCATATGTGGCCGAAATGCTGTGGGCATATATTCACCCTCCCTACTCTACATATACAGAACCCATAGAGTCGTCTATCATTTTTCCAGGGTACAAACTATCTTAAATTTCGAATGATATTTCAAAAATTCCAACTTAAAGTTTTTAATATGATCTGAAAAATCAATGTTATGCCTGCAGATTATGTTACAGTATCACTGGATGTAAAATCAGTATTTACCAGCATTTACAACTGTTAACTCAGTTCAGATGGGATGAAATTGATGAATTCACTTCCATCGACAAAGATAGTTTCAAAGAGCTTATAGAATTCTGTATACTGTCCAGCACACCTAAGTAAATTCCAATCAGTCCCAATTTAGAAGGCAAACAATAGATTATGTACTTGGAGAAACTATGAAAAAAATCTTTAAATATTCCTTTTCTATTACATGAGCTGAGAAGTTAAGTAGACGAACAAACAGGTGGCGCTGTTGAAATTGAATCTGTATACAAATTTCATAGTCGACGGACTGTAGTTTGTAAGATATAACATTTTGAGTGAAGCAAGTTTTGATAGTATGAAGAAAATGAATGAAAAGGAATTATCTGTTTGATGAAGCATGGCTTGATAAACATTATTTGGTCTCTGCACTAAGAAATCAACCGTTGAGAAGTGATTTGCTGAGTTTAAATGAGAGAAATGAGCACTTAGGACGATGCACACAGTGGATGCCCTAAAGAGGCTGTTACCGAGGCAAAACATCAACAAAGTCCACATAATAATTTCGGATGACCACAAAGTGAATTTGATCGGGATAGTTGACTCTCCAAAGGTATCAAAGAAACGTGTTGGACATATCTTGCATGCATATTTGGGTATGCGAAAGCTCTGTTCAAAGTTGGCGCCGCGCGAGTTTGCCATCCACCAAAAACAACAACGCATTCATGATTCTGATAATGGATGAAACATGGCTCCATCATGTCACGCTGAAATCTAAACGATCATCATCTGGTTGGACTCCACGTGGTAAACAGACTGCAAAGCGTAAAAAGACGCAACAGTCCGCTGGCAAGGTTGTGGATGGTAAAATATTCATCGACCATCTTGCAAAAGGAAATTCATCAACAGCGACTATTACATAGCGTTATTGGAGCGTTTGAAGGACGAAATCGCGGAAAAACAGACCCATTTGAAGAAAAAGAAAGTACTATTTCATCAAGACAATGTATCGTGTATCAAATCATTGGAAACAATGGCGAAATTGCTTTCGCATCCACCGTATTCTCCTGATTTAGCCTACAAGCTTTTTAGCCCAAATTATATATTCACATGAACTATTTGTTGCTGGCCATCCAACAATCGGCAAAAGAAAACGTTACCCACATTTTCGATGACTATACGCAGAAACCTCGTGTTTACTGTATGGTAGAAGAAAATAATCTGATTTCCTTTCTCATCGTTCTCACCATCGGGTTGGGGAATAATCACATAAGTTGATGAAAAATTATACAGCACAGAAATCTCGAGAAAAATCTATAAACTCAGTCAAAAAATTTACACCAAAAACTATAAGGGAAATAAAACACATGTTACTACGAAGTAATAACCTGATTACATTTATTGACGGGATTTTCAGTAAATAAAAACCAGAATGTAACCTGTTTAATGAGAACTCATCAAATAAGTATCTTATTCACATGTTGTCAAGTGTTACGGAATTATCCAACAGATCGAAGATGTAAATTATCACACAACATTTAAAAATTGCGGTTCATAACACCAAAATCAAACACACTTATTTATCCTCCAAATTGAAAGATACCACCACTTACGTATTTTATCGGATATCATGTATGAA
The DNA here is from genome assembly GCA_015342105.1 of Leptinotarsa texana. Classification (NCBI taxonomy): domain Eukaryota; kingdom Metazoa; phylum Arthropoda; class Insecta; order Coleoptera; family Chrysomelidae; genus Leptinotarsa; species Leptinotarsa texana. The sequence goes on along the minus strand of WOGN01007107.1, from coordinate 3,837 downwards.
TTTTGCCATGGTATATTTAGGTCCAACTAATCAATATTAAATAAAATACACTTTACCAACATGAAAAAGATTGTTCATGAATAAACAGAAGGAAATCAAATATAACGGTACAAACTATTTCGAGGTAAATTAGAAATCTCATTTCAATTCAAAATAAATCAATTGAAATTTAAAGTGGATTACAATTACTTGAATAAGGAAATCTGTTACTTATTGAAAATACAAATAATGGCATTCAACAGAAGTTTCCTGACAACATTGTAATTCAATCCATTTTGTATCCCTGAGTAATAAGATAATCAATCACCGAAACGTTGGCAAATGAAATTGTAAACACCGACTAGAATTTTTCATGTCCAACCACTCGAAGTCATATTGTACAAAATGATGTTGTTCCTATTGACTGTTGTTCTTCATTTATTTTGCAAATTATGAATGATTATGAATGATCCAAGAAAACCATTTTTTGTTAAGAGAAATCAGATATCATGCACCAAATAAAATGCATTATAGTTATCTCTGTGTAATTATTCGTTGAATCGCATTTCTCTCAAATAATTCCTTCCGGATCTGCCACTGTCGAATGCATTGCAAGGTCTATTTCTGACCCGGCATATCATCGACACCGTCACCTGCTCGTATGTGGACGTTCGACGACATATTGGCCTGAACGTTCCATCAAGTGATCTATGGAACGACGTTTGTATGTCGCAGATCGAAAGTCATAAAGATTACAGAAATAGACTGCTTGCTTTATCGAATATATCACTGTCGTCGGGTTTTTAATTTGGGATCGCTGAAGGATTTATTGGTTACATCATGTTGGTCATTTATTCTAAGCCAACTTTATCTACTTCATGTTGGTATACTGAGTCCTTTCATTGGCAATCGCTGTACATTTTTCTGGGGAAAGGTCGTGAATAATGGGATTAGGAACTCCTAGGAGGATTTCATTATCGCGAAGTTTGTGATTATCGTGTTTGTGAATTTTTAAAGAATAGGTAGTATGTTTTTGTTACAGGATAATCTGAATATTCTCATTTAGATGAACGAACACTGAAGAGCAATCGAAAGGCAATATTTCATTTCGATGAGCCTAAATAATAGGGTTATATGTTATAATGAGAGAATATGCGATATATTAGGTTAGATTCACAGGAAATGGGTCTATTTGATACTCCACTGTAACCTGCTAAGGTTCATTGTGCTTAAAACAAATATAAACTCAACCAAATAAGCGCAGCTTACTAAAGACGATGAGTTAATTTGATGAATCCTTTTTGAAGTCAGATGGTGAAACTTGTACATGTTCCCTGCTAGGGAACAACATTCCCTAGTAGATCATCCATAAATTGTTCACCTGATCCTCATATTCGCACAAAATATGACGAGCTGGCCCTATCCCTTTGTTGCATTGCCTATAGTTAAGGTCTTCATTGTAGAGTTTCAGGTAACCTCTCAATAGACACTGTCTGTAATTGTTCTGAAACAATTGCTGCTTTTTTGGAGCAGCTCCCCAGTTGTTTATTCGGACCTTCCCTTCATGCAGGTGTTTCCGAGAGTGTTTCCTGGTATGTTTTCACAGTACCCTCTATGTTCCTTATGGACCCAGTTTCCGAGACTTCAATATCTCCACAGCTGCTTCGGAGACTATTATATAAGGAGTTGATGGTCTGTGTCTAGCACACCCATCAGCTCTTTTGTTGCCTGCAATGCCCGAGTCCTGATACCCAGTGTATAGTCAATCTGTCAGTTTCTTCAGACTGGTGTCGATGCCACTTTTGGGTTCGTCAATGCCCCAAGTGCAGCCTGACTGTCTGAAAATATCAATCCGCTCATTTCGTTGAGTAATCGAATTATCGTTCCTTGTGTATCACAAGATTGCCTGCACTTTTGCCTAGAAATCTGATGTATTCTGACCGACTGGGTAACCGAAATAAGATTTCCACTCGCACAGTAAATTCCAGCGTCCGTTCCATGGTTGAATTTTGACCCGTCTCTGTTTCTGCTGATCATGTTCTCAAGATTACTGTTCATGATCATTCTCTACTCTGAGCTGTTTGAAACTTTATGTCGAATATGTACTTCAAATAGATATTCCACATATATTCCAAAATTTTCATTCCACCTATTGCCTACCCCAATATTACAGTGTATCCAATGCAGTTATGGAAGTGGTTTCAATTACTCCTGTGCTCTTTGCACCATGCTCAGTTTGTTTATTGTGGTCATTTGTTTCATCTTAGGCCACCAGACCATAGATGTTATCATAGGAATAACCACATGGGATTATTGGAGTCCTTGGTGGAATGATGTCCTCTCTACTCTCGAATCTTAAAATCATGCCCGCTTGCCGCACCAAGGCAGAAATCTTAGCCGCACAAATGCAGAAGGCTGTCATTCTTGGCTCACTGCGTTTGCTCAGGGCACATGATTCTCGGACCCAATGATCACTTACCCCACGGTGTGGGGAGTGAGTGTTAATGCTGGCGCGCCTCCCGAATGTATCGGGGCTTCGAGAGATGTGGCCTGACCACCGCACACTACGGCAAAATAATAATAATAATAATAATAATAATAATCGTCTTTATTGTTTCCCAGCTGTAGTTACATACAAACATTTAGATAAATTACAGAGCTGGTTGCTGATATAACAAAAAGCAAAGTTCAACTCAGTTAGCACAAGTGCTACTGAGTTGTTCTCCCTTGTGGAAAAGTTTTGTTGTCAGTTTCCATCTGAAATAAACGTATGTGAAATTTTTGGTAATTCCACGTTCTGCTAAAATGATTTCCTAGATATTTTCATGTTTTGATTGAATAGAAGAAAGCTTGAAAAAATGTTTCCTCAAAACCGATTCTTCAATAAACACTGTTTTTCATAAATCCATATACCATATATTCCAACTCCTCTCAGGATAATTGTACTTTTTGTTACTCAACATCAAACTTCGTATTCGGATGATCCAATTTCCGCTGCCAGAAAAACCCAGGAATCCTTCAATATTGACACTACATCAACGTTATTCGCGGAAACATAAATTACAAACAGCCTGCTAATAATTCTGTCAACAAGCTCGAATCTCCTAAGTATCTGTAAAACGGAATAAAAACGAGATCGAGTCGGTTTATGTTGATGTTTAAACCTGATGTGTATGTTTCGGGATGATGAGCTGCAGGCCGCGTAACTGACGGCTGAAACGGTCGGAATGACGAATTGATTCAGCTGTTGAAAGATCTATGACCAACATCCAGGATCAACATTTTATGGAGATATGGATATAATTATCGTGACTGAGGTCGTTGTCACGAGATGGCGATTGCAATTACTGTAGAAATTACAATCAATGACTTTTGATCACTTGTCATTGCCTGTTCGTAATGAAAATGTTTGGAAAGTGAATAAAATTATTATGGTGAATAGTCGAATCACTATCAGAGAAGTTGCTTGGAATGGTATTAATTTGATCCAAAGAGTATATTAATTTGAAAATATCGAAATAACAATTTCCAATCAGCCGTAGATCCCTCTCTCCTAGTTATTTGTAAACTGGTGAGCCATGTTGCCGTGAGTTGAACTACTGTTAACTTTGGTTAACTTAATAGATGGTACCTCTTTAGTAGTAGTTTATTATTCATTAAATTAGATGTATTCATAACATACAATGGAAAAAAATTGGGGCTATTGATATAACTTGTTCGATTGATGACTTGTTAATTTTGTAGAAATTCATGTTGAATATACTATTGGATGGATCTTAACATTCCTAAATTCAAAAGGGGCGAGCTGCATAGATCTAGTTGGTCGTTGAGCGTTATGAACTTGGGGTCCTTGTACAA
>WOGN01007105.1:0-14051 GCA_015342105.1 Leptinotarsa texana | reverse complement strand
TGAAAACTACTTGATTTTCGTCAGGAGGAACATTCCAAAAACGGCAATGCTGTACAATATTTTGATAGTTTCGGTAATCTCAAACCTCCAATGGAATTGGTGCGATATTTTGGAGGGTGTATAAAGATATGATTTTTTGAAAATCTACGTCTTGCCAACATCTCATGGACCTGACATTCTCAAGATGTGTTTTGTTCTTCACATGAGTACAAGTTGTGAAAACCAAACGCATCCTGAGAATGCTAACTGAGATGTTGGCAAAAACGTCGATTTTAGACAAAATCAGAACGATGTTTTCATGAATTCTTTTTACCGCATATTCAAAAAAATTCTTCTCAATAAAACCTAGGAGGTAACTTAATACATTACTGAATATAAGTAGCAATTACAGCTTCGTAAATCCGAAAACAAGGTGAATTGATTTGCTCACTGGTACACAATATTCTTAGGAATGCGTAATTTTAGTTACTGAACCTTGTTTCTACTCTTTAATTATTAATACGTCGATTGCACCAAACGAGTTTAATTGTCGTCGATTTGATAAACAAGAAATAGTGATGACTAATGTTAGTTAAATGATGGAACAGACCAAACCCATACGCCACTATTTCTATAGAATCTACCAGAATATATTAACAATGTCGATTTTATCAAGGAAAAAGTTCAAGTGGACAATTTCAATTCCCACTGGTTTTTGAGGAAATGCCTATTACTCCGAGAGACGGGAGGTGAATGTACATCTACAGTAAATTTGCTGAAGATTCGTCACCAAGTAATGAAACTCCGGCCAAGTTCGATATGCTGTACCGTATCAATTGGTATCTGTCAAATTGCCAATTGATCTTATGTCGTGTTGAATAAGCCAAAGCGTCGTTGGATACTTAGTGGAATTATTTTAAATAATTTCGTAATTTTTCGGGATGAAGAACCACGGTGGACTTCTAAGGTCGTAACTGCAAACTAACCAATGGGTATGTAAAGTTACTGGAATGAGTGAATTTAAATTAAAAAGTGAGATTGAACTCGGCTGATATACTGCCAATGAAAATAATGACCATCTCAAGACGAGTTGCAGAGAAGCAATCTCTACCTATCATACCACTTGGGTTACCACCGTCTAGTATATCAAGAACTGGACTGAAAAAACATACTGAAAGTAAGGGCCTCCGATAGATTTTTGTTATGTGCTGTATCTGTAACAGTCCACTATTGTTTCTCACTTAAATGCATCCGTCTTTTAGGAGAGTTGATGAGACCTTGACAGGTCGAACAGCACTATCTGGTGTTGGGTCACAAGTTCATATAGCATTTTGTAGTTAGAGACAGGAAGAATATAGTTCGGCGGTCGATGTTGAAGCTTGGGTTCGCAACTAACCTTCTTGAAGAACCTCGTTTATCTTTGATATTCGAGGATTGAGTCTAGATGGCATCTTTAAAGTTTACGGTAGGTAAATGAACCAATATCAATGGAAAAAAAATAATATAAATATACCTGAATCGGCTGCTTGCTGCTAAGCAAGCAGCTACAGCAATAATCATTGTATGTAATTTTTTATAGTTTAAAACATACATTCAATGGCTGCATTCCAAGAATCTTACGATTAGCCAATAGTAACGTTGATCTTGAGATGTTTAACATCTTTCATATATACAGACGGCTCAAAAACCAAAGAAGGCTCAGGATGTGGAGTGTACTCCAGATCACTAAGCCTAAAGATTAAGTGGGGAGTGGGGAAAAGTACCAGCATGGTTCAAACAGAACTGGCTGGTATCTCAATCACCTCAAAAGAAATAACCAGGAAATGAATTTCTAGCAAAAACATAATCTGCACTAATAGTAGACAAGCCCTATTAGCCTTGAACAGACAATGTGTTACCTCAGGACCTCAGGAATAATACTACAGTGCCACCAAGATTTAGCCAAAGCCTCAGTAGATAATAACATTATCCAGAGGTGGATTAAAGTGTACGACAGGAGTAAAGGTAATCGCATTGCCGACTTTTTAGCCAAGGAAGTGGCTGGACTAAGAATTTTAGGACCCAGTGATACCTACGGCCTAATGACTTCGACAGTTGCAGAAATAGCCAAACGTCACACCCATGCTCAATCCCTAAAGAGATAGGATGGAATTGAAGGATGCAAATTTGCCAGGATCACCCTGGGCGACCCTGGGAAGCTGGCGCTGAAGCGAAAAAATGGCCAACTCCCGCCAACCGGTCATCTCCCACTGAACCAGTGAAGCGGAAAAATGGAAAGCGAGGATAAGTTAAAGTACTCTAACGACCCATAAATAGTCATCTCTCGGAGGAATCAGTCCATTCATTACCCGAAGACGATTGTAGATACTAACAATCGAAACGTCGTGAACTAACGTGGCTTGGAAATCTCTTAACTTTTTATTTTATCTTCATGTTTATTTCTTAATTTTTTGTTCAACCGTTCTATTTTTACTTGTATTTTATTTCACTATTACTTCATTTCAGGTTATTTTTGCTTAATATAATTGTTATTTTCAGCTATTCATTTTTAATTCTTCTTTTTTAGTTATTTCACGGATTTCAAATCATTTTATATATTAGACAATGGAAGTCCGATCTTGTGAAATTATTTGATTTTATTTTAATTTAACAGTGTAATTTATACTTCAAATGGGTTTGCCCGTAAAAAATAAATAAATGAATATTGAACATATCATTTCTCCATAACTGAAGTATTTAAAAAAAAGTATGACAAACTTGCTCAAATGTAAATCAATTTCAACACAGACATTTTTATTACAGTGAAGGCAGGTCGTAAAAAAGCGAGGAGCACAAGTACAAAAGGGGTTACAAGGGCCGATAGGGCTGAGATGAGACAGAAAAAGTACAGATACCTTTATCAGGTTCGAACTGCTCATGGAGATGTGATAAGTCAGGTAAATATTATCACAGGGTGACAAGAATAGGAACAACTTTGAGATTTACGATAAAAAAACATTCAGCGGAAATAATGAAGTTTGACATGAATAGTAGAGTTGTTGCTATTTTTAACTATCTATACTGTGGTTTCAAATGCATAAACATTGCATTTTTCAATTTATTCAACAAAAAATTTCGCTGTGAACTGAAAATACTTGTTTTCTTTCAGAATTTTGTGCAGCAGCTTCAAAAGAAGGACAGCACTGATGGTCAAGGCGAGTGTAGCACTCTGCAATCGGATGCAACTCACTTAACCATATTGCCAGACGCCCAGCTAGCTGTGCTGACGGAAAGCGAAGATGACAGTCAAACTGAAATCACGGCTAGACGATGAACAACTTGCTCTGGTTTTTTCTTTCTAACTTTGTGAAACATTGCTTAGAATTTACAAAGTTTTTCGAATTTTTGAAGCTTTAAGACAATAAATATACAAAAAAAGTGTAAAAAAATGGATTTTGTTCTATGTAATAGGTGTCCGAAATATTGACGAATTTTAGGAATCGTCAACTAGACTTATTTGAAAATACAAGGTGTGGTACAGTCGCTCTATCAAACGATGGATGAGAGAAATTTGTAGACGTCCGGCTCTTCGACCAGACCTGACACTCCTTGATGAATGATCAAAATTGACATTCCGTGATTGACTTTTTATGTTGTGATTGCCATGACTTGTCACACCCTGTACAAATAATTTACTGCCAAAAATATTAAATATCTGGTAGGAAATCAAATATACCGTACCTATGTGTAGATTATCATTGTAAGATCTTGAGATCTCTAAAAAATATTGAAAGTGAACACACTGAAAACCAAAGGTTAGATATGAATTTTGAATTCATTATCATTTTGTTGAAATATATTTTTATTATAGCACAAAAAGAATAAAACTGCTCATTATGGCGTTTACTTTCATTTTTCCCTACCTTTGTGAAAGAGAAACTCGGTAATTGACGTTCTCATCGACGTTTCAATTATGAAAATTAAAAAAATAAACTGATTCAACTCTCTTATTAGTCAGTGGGCTATGCTTGAAGACTGGCAGTAAACAAATCTAAAGAAATGAACTTTTAATGTTCAAGCCAGTCTCTGATATACCTACACAGTAGGTTGAATGGACTGACGCTTATCAGAAAACAACTATTCCCCTGGCTAATACCATGAAGGGCGTCGGATTATATCCAACAGGCGTCACTGCAGGAATCTTCACAGAAAATTTCTTGCATATGCAAATGGCAATACACCTGACCTTCAATTTTGGAACGGGCACACTTGCAGACCGGTTTAGGGTTCATTAACCACTCGTCAGTGCAAGATAGTGTCAATTCCAATCGGAATTCTTTCAGAGTATTTTATTCCTCTTTCTAAGTAGGAGCGAACAACAAAATGTCACTCCATCTAGTGGACGAGGTACTAACCAACTGCATATCCGAAATTTGACCGATTCTTATTAATCAGTGGGATATGCTTGAAAACTGGCCTGTCGCATATATTCCAATGCCCTTCGTGGTATTAGCCAGGAGAATAGTTGTTTTCTGATATCAGAGGCTGGCTTGAACGTTTAATGTTCATTTCAACGATGGAAAAAACTTTTTTTGTTAATATTATTGGTCACAATTTCGAATCTGAAATGATAAATTTGATAGCGAACAATTTATGTTGATTTCAGGGTATCTTCGCGTTAATCTCACAATCAGGCAAAAACGCATTGTTGATTCATCGTACTTATGACCTATGACGTAATTTGACATTAAATATTTAATATTGGTACAATCAGTGTTTATATGCAACAAGGAATTGTTATCTCTTCTCAATATTCGATAGCTGGTAGTTTTCCACTGTGCTCTCAAGTTATTGTCGACAATGAAAACAATGAGTAAACAACAAATTCTCCAAAAACCACTCCTAAGCGATGATTATTAACTCATGCAAACAAATTGACAGAAGTTTCCGGGTTTCGTTTGCTACTGCGGCAGACATCGAAGACGATGTGGCAAGGGTCGAAGTGATCTACTTTGCTGTGATGTGCAAACTGAAAATGGGACTAGACGACCGACTGCTCTTGATCCTGATCAGTCCACCAAATTCAGAGGTCAAACCCTTCATCAGTTATTAGGAGAATATTTGTGTTATGAATTGGCGGTATCCATGCCTCGTTGATGTTTTAGATCTCTTTCTTACGGTTGATGCAGACCACGGCTAATAAACCCGGACAATTTAGGTTGTACATACATTTTGATCCAATGCCTCACATTCGTATAAAATAAGATGAGCTTCTCTTTCCCTTTGTTGCATTGCCTGCAGCTAAAGTCTCCATTGTACAGCCCAATTTTGTTCAGGTAGGTAGGTGTAGACAGTGTCCAGTGAATAGCCCTGTAATTGCTCTGAGCTGATCCCTGCTTTGTTGAAGCAATTCTTCAGTTCTCTTCTCGGACTATATCTTTTCAAAGGTTTTCTCATGTGTGTTCCTGAGTACCGATCTCAACAATTTCATTTATTTTATGGCCGTTCTCCAAGTCGTGTTGGGTGACACCAAATTTTTCTAACCTTCAAAGTTGGATATATGCTGTGTTCTTTGAAACAAGTTTTAGTGGTTCGCTTAGACTGACCGATATATTTTTTGTCACTTTCCTCACAGATTAAACAGAGAGCTATGAACAGTGACAAGTCATATTCCAAACTACTTTACCTTTTATAAAATACTCTGTTAAAATTCACGGGAACTTTCACGAGAACATTTCCAGCCGAAATCTTTGGTGCACCATTTTAGATATTAGATATCGTTCAAGAGTTGGAAATTAGTTTGCTTCGTTTCTGGAAGACGCCAACTTGTTTGGTGAAACGCCCGTCGGGAAGAGAATTGCAGTTCTGGTGTTTCGGATAGATAATAATGTTTAATTGACACAGCATCTTCCTTCAGTTCTTTTTAGTCATTTGTTTGCTTACTTTTATTGTGTCATAAATTTGTATATGATCTACCTGATATGAAGCTGACAAATAGTGTCGTACTTTTTCAAAACCAAGCTTAAAAATATTGCTTATCTTTTCGATGACTGCATTAAAATAAATTTACTGTTTATGTTATCAGTTACAATAAGCTTCAATTTGTGTAACAAGTGCCATTTCTCTATCATAAAAATAGCAAGATTCCGCAAAATAGTGTTACACAAAGAGAAATTTGATAAAAAGTTTCATATAAGATTTTTTTTAAATTTTGATAGAAAATATTCCTCTTATTTTGATATCTATAATTTATGAATCCAATATAAATACATATAATAAAAATTCATTATAAATAATGAAAGATACAAATTCCATTTTAATGCGTTTTTCCGGTCTTTTACCATTATCACTTTCTTATTTTCCAAAATAATGTCTCTACTCAAAATGGCTCAAAACAATCCTCTTATATAAAAATTACATCAAATAAAACATCAAAAAATATTCATTCTCCTTCCTGTCAGCGAAACACCTTAAGACTTATCTTTCAATTCGGGCAAATAAAAGTCTTTCAACAGTGTGGTTTGAACGAAAGGTGTCATAGCCTTCTTTTCGGTTTCACTATTCCAAACCTGGCTAGTGACTTCTTGTGCGATTCTTGTGCAAATGTCTGCGAAATGGTGCCTGAAAAAAATGATTGAAATGATGAATGGTAACGAAGTACTTGGGAAAGCACTTCTGTGTGTACAATGGCAAAAAGTAAAACACGAAGTTTTGTCAACCAAGTTGGCGTCATCAGATGACCTACGAATTGAATCAATCTTTAATATGGTCTGATGACAACAACTTGGGTAACCGTAGTTTCATTCTATGAAGACGGTTTCAATTGTTATCACTCAAGAAACAGAATAACAGAAAAAAACCAATCCATATATTTCATTCAAAATGAAAACTTGATGGAAAAAATATTCAGTTTCTTCAACAAAAAAATCATGAAGTCTTACCTATTTCCAATTTCTTCCATCTTCTTACACAAAGCTTGGATGAACCACGATCCTGTTCTCTTATTTCTGATGGCAGCATAACCAGGAATAGTTGCCCAAAATGTTAACATATCTCTGAAAGGAGCAGATACTCCATCTGTTGTGAGAGATAAGTCGTCATCATCAGTGAGCTCTTCTACTCCTTCTTCAACTGAAATTGACAAATAATGGAATGGAGTGTAAATTTTCACAGCCGGAGATAACTGTGGCAAGGCTATTTTACGTTTTTTGCCCGCTGTCTGCAGGTTTGCATGCGACGGAAATTACAAGATTAGCCGTTACCAAAAGACATAGGAAATTCGAGAGTCTTAGTAAGAGTCAGGAAAATCCATCACGACAGCATAACAGAAAAACAATGGTTAGCATCTTCGATCGGAAACTAGTATTTTTTACAAAGGGATGGTACTGCAATGGGCAGTACTACACACGGTCATGCAACGCCACACACGGTCATGCAACGCCACACACGGTCATACCACGCCACACACGGTTATACCACGCCACACACGGTCATACCACGCCGCACACCGTCATACCATTTACCACAGTCATACCAAGCAACACACAGTCATACCACGCAACACACAATTATACCACGCAACACACAATAATACCACGCAACACACAATAATACCACGCAACACACAATAATACCACGCAACACACAATAATACCACACAACACACAGTTATACCACACAGAAATGTGTGTGTATAAATGTTTATACAAACACATTTGAAATTAATATTCTGTTTATTACATTATGAATAATATTTTTACAATTATGGTTTATTTTACACTTTCTTACCGCTGTTTTATCATTCACCCAAAGTTGAACGAAAAATAAGCATCTTACAAGGGTAACCAACGTTGGAAACACCTGTTTTTCAAAGGAAGACTTACTTTTTTGACACTGCTGACCCTGGCAGGACTGCAGAATAAGCACTTTTGGCTTATCTGTCAAATTAGCTTTATTGAATTTATACATTATATCCTGTATTCGGTTTACTTTCACTCTACAGCTGTTTGATCCATAAACAATCCCTGAAAAACAAACTGAGTGTGAGAAAACAAAATTCGACACACAAACAATGTGAACCAGGCCAATTTTTCAAATCTGTCATTTAGAAAAAATCGCTCCCATCTGTTTCTATTGTCAACCCCTTTATGCCATGTCAATAATTCTTCAAGTAGTATTTCTCTCATTACAACTCAAGGATTCAATACTGAAATCTTTTACAAATTATCAATCATACCTTTATCCCCATGACTAAGTATACAGATGAATAAACTGGATTCGTCTTTGACTTGTTTAACAACTTCTCTTATCTTCTCCACCATTTCAATATGGGTCAAGTCATTCACCACTAATACTTTGAATCCATATTTTCTAAAAATTTTCACCAGATTATCCCGATCTTTTTCTGTTCCTAATCTAGATTCCAGTTTCTCTGTTGTATCAGGAGGCAATAATTCCTAAAAAAGGAAATGAGTCTTCAAAAGGCTAGTGCCTAATATGTTTTGGGGAATCTATTAAAAAAGCCAACTTTTGATACTGACGACCAAATGAGAGATGACTGTTTGTATTTCTGTCGCTATCACTTGCCTAGATGCCTTATTCAGGCTTCTTGTAAATGACAGTACCACTAATGAGATCTTTAGCAGACATAATGTTTCTTCGAACTTTTCAAAATCTTAAATGATTAGTCTAATTGTTTTGTATCAGGTATTTATATTTAGTGATTCAGATTTCTATCAAGTATTTGTGATTCACCAAAAGTATACTTTATTATGGAAATGTCTTATTCTTAGTTTTTCTTGAATTATGTTTATATATGTATATAAGCATAACTTTAATTGTTTTTATAGTTTTTAGTTGTTTTTGTAATTCTGCAATAATGTTGATTGATTAAAATTGATCATCAATGCGAACTTCATTCTGAAGTCACATGTAATTGACGGATCATGTGATTATTACCTTGTATTGTGGATCAATTTCCGTATAAAAGTTCTCCTGGTTTATAATCAAAACCAATCCGGGGTTATTCGGGTTCACATAATAGCAAGTCTCATTTCTATCATCGCTCATATTTTTTGTCACACTGGCAACAGGTAACTGATAATCCATGAAAGGATTGTACTTTTCATAGTCTTGCTGCATGTGATTGTCAACACTGGTTGTAGAAGCATTTGGTCTACTAGTGTTTGAGTTTGACGTACTGGGTAGATTTTGCTTGAAGAAAGCATCTCTGATAGATACAGAGTTGTAATCATCACTCGCTGATGGACGTTCTGGATAATCTGGGATTGTCAAGGGAGTTTTTTCCTGAAAGAATAAATTTACTGTTATATTGAGATCTCAATAACATTGTGAAAGATGGAATGTCACACTCTGAAGATCATAGAATGGTAATGAAACAAAAAAATGCAAAATCCCACTAGTGGACGGTTTAATTTTGAGTGCCTCTCAGAGATTGCTTATAGGACCATTTATTATTATTTGTTTGAATGTGGTTGAGAATTAAAACAAGTTCAATGAGAAATTAGACCACATGATAAGAGTAATGTCTTTGATATAAGAAACTTTTGGGGAACTTGTTGTTAAAATTTCTTCCTTTTCTCCAGATATATCATAAAACAAACAAAGTCTTATACAAAATGATAATTACATAGTTATTATTCATGACTACGGGAAATGAAGATGAAAACTGTCCGAGGATGTCTTTTACATTTTCATGTAAGAACTGTTATGTCCTAACTGAATATTATGCCACTGGAAAAATAATTTTCTGACTCTATGAACAAAAGCGGTTTGAGGCTGATTAATGAAACAGTCTTAAATATGTTATGTAAAAAAAGACATTTAATTTAAAACTAATTGATCTTACATAATTGGGCCAACTGACGCATCAAGCAGCTATCCTTCAATCCACCCTAATTGAAAAATGTCACTTCACCATACAAGAGAAAAATTTTGATATTTAGTGAATTAGTATTGAAGCATTTTTTAAACCCATTTTAATTTCAACATAGCATTTTTTGCAATCATTTTGAAACATATAAACACACCACCGCCCATCATACACACACTACACAACACCGCCCATCGTACACACACTACACAACAACGCCCATCGTACACACACTACACAACACCGCCCATCGTACACACACTACACAACACCGCCCATCGTACACACACTACACAACACCGCCCATCATACACAGAACGCTCACCACACACAACATACGCACACCACCCACTATACACAACACACACACACACACACCACCCACTATACACAACAAACACACACCAGCCACTATACACAACATGCACACACCAGCCACCATACACACCACATACAAACATCATCCACTATACACAACATATATACACCATACTCACACCACCCTCCACAGCACACACCACCAGCACCACCGAACACACACCACCACCACCACAGAACACACACCACCACCACCACAGAACACACACCACCACCACCACCACAGAACACACACCACCACCACAGAACACACACCACCACCACCACAGAACACACACCACCAACAACACAGAACACACACCACCAACAACACAGAACACACACCACCAACAACACAGAACACACACCACCTCCACCATCACCTCAGCGCACACACACCTACACCATCACTACCACCACATCACACTATTTTTGAACTTATTATTCCTGAACATCTCTCACCTTTAACAAATTCATTCCACTTCTATCTGAATCATTCGAAGATAGCAATACCTCGTCGATAATGTTGCAGAGGTGCTCTTCTTCCATTGCTTTGAGAATTTTTTTCACGTCTGACAACTTAATTTTTTTTGTGACTTCCCAATTCATGAAACAAAGCTCTAGGTAGTCAGCATAATATTTATTGAAGGATGTGTTCTCTTCGGGAAACTGGGTTTCTACATAATCCAGAAGAGTTTTGGTTTTTGCTGAATTGAGATTTTCACATATCAGGTAGACGGCCTTCTTGATTTTGTTCAAATGAATGCTGGCTGCACCATTGTGAGGAAGAAAATGATCGATTGTAGGTGCTTTTCTGAAACCTTCAAATGAAAAGTCATTTACATGGAAAAATTCAACGAGAGAGGAGTTACCTAATTTCCTTAAAGCTTCATAGTTTTTTATTACACAAAGAGCTTCTACGAACTGGTTTTTCCAGTTAGTTTGTCGTACTTCTTGAATTGAAGCCCAGTTATGAAGAATCTTTTTATCAGGACTACCATTTAATAATGAATGGAGCTCTTGCAGTGCGTAGGGTATATCTTCGAATAATAAAAACACCAAAGATACCTGAAAGAACACCATAGTATATCCAATAATAATATACAGAATGTCTCAGCGAGTTGGAACCATTCTGAAAATTTTTCATCAGTGCTCAAACCCAGTATTACTGTTATTGAAGAAGGTTGATCAGAATATTTTTTCTGATTTTTCATCGATTTATGAATTAATTTCAATTCTGTTAGTTTAAATAATAAAGATTTATCTCTAGAGACTAATGAAGAAATGTAACCTTTCCATTTCTCAATGTTTTCCTAACTATTTAATGAGTTTCAATTTGTTATTGTAGAGTTGGGTTTTGACAAAGGAAATAAAATCAATCAAAGCAATTATACATTTCAACTTTTAAATAAAAGAACTTTACTCTCAACCAAAATTCATATTTTTTGATAATCCTTATATGAGACTGAAAGAACTGATGATTGCATTTTAAGTTTTAGTCTTTGCAAAAACTTTTCAAGAATAACTTCATCCATATACTTCCTCCTTACAGATACCTACTATACATATAATAATCTACGTATAAAATGCAAAAGCTATTTTTTAGTAAAAAGTGAAATGTTTTTTGATTAGATAGGTTTTCTACGATACTACCGATGTTTTCCAACATTATTACTCACATATGTTTATTTTTGAAAATATTTATGTTCATCTTGAATACTTCAAAAACTGAGGATACACTACAAAAACAAACTTTTGTTCATTTTCCACAAAATTTCTTTATCTTTCAAAATGTATGAAAATGGTTTACTAGCCGAAACTAGTCAACAAAAAANTTTATCTTTCAAAATGTATGAAAATGGTGTACTAGCCGAAACTAGTCAACAATAAAGAAATATCGTGGAAAATAGACAAAAGTGTTTTTGTAGTGTATCCTCAGTGAACACGAATTTTCACAAAATAAACAAGTCATCAATCAAAGAACTTCAAAAACTGTTATTGACTCATTAACTGGTACGAGAATTTCTACAATTAATATATCAAATTTGTATTGAAAGGTTATGGGTGATTCACACAAATAATTTAGTTATCTTTAATTTTGGGAAAGTTGTCAATCAATCATAGGAAGCATTTAAGGAGTGTGATGTATGAATGCTCCTACTGATTTACACTGTGACAATTTTTTTCTAGTAAAAGATAAAATATTTGATGTAGAATGAGCATCTATATATTAAAGAGAATTTGATTAACAACAATCCTATCACAAAACCTCCCCGAAGTTATCAATATGTCGTCAATACCACAACTATGAAAAGACTACTCACAATTTCTTCAGTGTCCAAGGAATTCTCTATATCGAGAACTTTGTCTGTGTTCAGAACTTCATTAGCTTTGGGTAGGCTTACATTAGTTCTCAATGCAGCATCAAGTGTCATATTAGCAGGAGGTGCTGAAATATTAGAAATTATACCTGTTAAATAATAATAAATAATATTTATTTTCCATTAGACACAGATAACATGTATTGGAATCGTTAGAGTATACAAAAAGCCATGACACAAAATTCACAGTGTGAGCAACACTACTGTTATTAAAACAACAACAAAATTAAAATAAAATACACCACAGATACACTTACATATTACGAATCATGAAATTCTTGCAAATTATAAAAACATTTCTCGATCAAATAATTTTTCAACAAGTTACTGAATTTATTGAGGTTTGTTATAACTTTTAGACAATTAGGTTCATGTTCATACGTAATTATTCTCCTCACCATTTCTAGCTGGCGTGGCAGGTTCTAGACCAGGCGAATCCACACTTTGTTCTTCCAGATTCGTATCACTTTCTTCCTCAGAACTATCTGAGAGGTCAGAGATATACTGAGAATCTGTCCCTCTAATCAACTCTCTTAAGGAATATACGACGCCCATTATGTCTCAAATAAAAGTAGACAAATCACTAAAATAAAGATAAAACTGAAACTTAACAAAAGGGTCATGAAGACTTAAGCTCAGGGGAAGTACCCATTCCCATTTCTGTCATTAATTGGAAATAAAAAATAATATGAGTGATGAAAATCATACCAAGAAGACACCATCCATTCTAAATGTTGAACTCTGAATTATTCTAAATTTGTTAAACACTTTTTGCATTACTATTGAAAACGATAAACAACTTAATTTTTCACGAACAACCTGACGCTAAAACAATAGCGATTAGCGAAATGAACAGCGTTGCCATACTTACAGTACAAAGTCAATTTCAAAATAGCGTTTAGAGAAAACGAAAGCCATGAATAGATGAACAGAGGAAATTATTTTGATTCTGGCGTAGCTTGATTCACTGGCTTTCAGCAGTTACTGCCGCTTAACCATTGACTGTGGTATTTAATAATTATTGATTCCACTGGCTGGATGGAATCAAAACACTTTTTCACTCGCTGAATGATTGGGCTGGTTAATCTGACAGTTGACAGTACTTACTTTGTTAATATAAATCCCTTTGCAATAAAATTTGAAACTGGCAAAAGTGAGAATCACTGGAAGGGAGATTGACTGGCACGGGCGGGTAAAGTACCTCGGCCTTCTTATAGATCGTAGGCTCACTTGGAACCCGCACATTATGTGCGTTAAGTCTAAGATCGAGGGTCGGATAGCTCCGAATTAAGTATGAAGAACAAAATTACCATCTACAACACGATGTTCAAGCCTGTCATCATGTATGCTTCAGGCGTTTGGGGACAAGCGGCTCCGTCCAACATTTCCATTCTGGAACGGTTGCAAAACAAGTTGATCAGATTGTGAATGCTCCTTGGTTCGTGAGGAATGAAGCCATCCGC
>WOGN01007104.1:0-12041 GCA_015342105.1 Leptinotarsa texana | reverse complement strand
GGTTAACCTTATTAATTTTGTAATTGTTTTTTCAGGGTTTCAAATCATTTTATATTAGATTAGACAATGGAAGTCCGAACTGATGAAATACAGCGAAGCAAGTACTACCAAAACTTGAAAAAATCAGAAGTGACAATCAAACAAGTCAGTTCTAGTGCCGACACGACAGTAATTGTAATTGAAGTAATAAGGACTAATGTAAAAACGTAGGCTTCCGTAGCCATCTTTTGAAATCGTTTGTGTTTTCACATTTTTAGGCCGTCGCGTCGCTTGTTGGTATTTCTTCCTGACGTTTCAAGAACCATACGGTTCAAAAACCAAAAACCACAGACAGTTTCGATAAGTACCTAATGTTGTTGTTTACAAGTTGTATCTTTTTGTCACTTTAAATTCTTGAGCAAGTTTCCATGAAACAGGATGGTTGCCTCCTTAATTACTGAGTCTAACATTAATTTTCAATAGTGCAAGAATAATACAGCTTTTCAAGAATGTTAAACATGTATTGTCTGCACCATTGAAGTTGATTTATTGTCCATTGTTACTCCTAGAAGGGTTAGAAACTCGATGAACTTATTTAACTACTGACCCACATCTTCAGAACAAGCCACATATCAGTCTTTCAAATACCATTCATAAATTATTTGATGATGAAGTTTTAATGTGACTTCCTACCTGGTGTTATGGTTATAGTAATTAGTGCTATTGGACATCGGACAGGGCCGGAATTAGTAAATTCGTAGCTGCCGGGGATCACAAAAACTGTATATGTCATAAAGGATATTATCCAATCCAATGAGTGAAAAATCTTTATAGAAGAATGATAATTGTGCTGCTTTTTGGTGCTTTTCATGCTCATCTGATTTGTTTATAACACTAATGTTTTGTGATAAATTATTATAATTTACTTCAACGAATCAAAAATAACTATGATGCGAATGAAATGGAAATAATGTTATTCAAACTTTTTGGAGTAAATAATATTTCACAACCTGAAAAATGAATTATTTGGGAACGATATAAAATACATGAAAGTGTAGCAAGTCTTAAACTGAAATGTACCACAGTGCACTGAATAAGAAAACCTTTTCCATTCATCTCCTTAGATTTGTTGAATGTAAATGAATTTTTATGTAGTGGAAGTCTGAACCTTCACCATGAAAAGTTACGGCATATACAAATTTCGGTAGAAACGATTTTTAACATACCAATCACAATTTTCAACTGTAATATTGAAAGTATAGGGGTAATTTGAAACTAACGTTTTTGAACTCGGTTTTTCATATTATTTATTGCCGTTAATACACTTATTTGATGCATCGTTGCGAAATAATTCAAAATCCTCAATCTCGAGTCTTCCACATTTTCTATCTCTCTGCCAGCGTGAATCCTATTTTTCACTGCCCCCATAGAAAATAGTCCAAAATAGTAAGATCTGGTGATCTTGCAGGCCATATTATTGGCCCATTATTTGTCTCGAAATGGAATGGAGTCCTTCCATTTCGAGACAAATAATAATTCGAACATTTATTGTGACATTAATTTTTTTGTATATATAAATTACTTCATTTCAATTTTCATTACAATTATAGTGTTCGTTTCTTTTTCTGTTCATCAAAACACATATAATATATTTTTATTATAGATATGTTTCAGATAATCATAAAAGATTTTTTATTCGAAGTTCATTATAGAAAACGCTCAGAGCATGGAAATATGAAAAAATATGAATAGGTACCTAAAAATAAAAAACACTCTAAAAACTCTACGGTATATAAAGAGACGTAAAAGTTGCTATTGTGTTTTTATTTATCTCAGACAACCAATTTCCAAGGCCGTAATTTGAAAGGGAATAATTCACCCAATTTGAATCAAATATTACCGAAACATTCCAAAATATGAAATAAAATTTAATTTTTCATCATGAAGTGAACGTCTACGATCCAAACACTATAACAAAAAATACAAGTCCGTATTTAAAAATTCAAAGATGGGAGTGGCCCAAGACAGATGACTCCCTTCATAAAAGATTCATGGACATATTCTGATAGTCCACATCAAGTGCCAATAGCAAAATGTTTACAGATTTGAAATATGTCTGCAAATAACGAAGATATACGCAAAAATATTATTTGGGATTTTTTGTATTTTTCTGTATATCTCCAGAATCAAAAGAGCTTTATTCGATTTTTTTACATCATTGCCACGCTAAAACGTGGCAACTTTGCCACGATTTAACCGATACTCTATCTCTTATCGTTTACGAGATACCCACGTACAGAAACGAATTTGAATAGCCCTGTATATAAAATTAATTCTTGAACTGACATAATAGGTATATTTCGGTTTGTGGATATTAACTTTCATGTAATTCATGTGAAATTGATATTCGTTTCGTTAACATATCTTGGCCATTAATCGAAGGTAATGATATCAATATAACAGTCATCAACAAAAACGTTTTTCCGATGTTCCATACAAAGCAAGCCCTAACGAAGGCGAAGATACCTTAAAAGACATTTAGGAGGTAATTTGTTTTCGCTTAGAGCGCCAAAAATCCTGGAGCCGACCCTGAATATTATAAAATGTTTTTTTTTTCAGGCGCCTGGTCAAGACTTCTGAGGTCACTAATTCCGAGAGAAGGTTTAGAAGTTCAAATACCTCGAATCGGACACCGATCGGTAATAAATGCAACTTCCGCTCTCAAGAGAATGGGAATGCGAGAATTATTCGATAAACAACGAGCTGATCTGAGCGGCATGAATGGCATTCCCAATGAATTGTTCCTGTCCGATTTACTGCAAGTTAATAGTTTTTCAACCTGCGGGGATGTGGGAGCAGGAGATAAGCATCATTTCGAAATATATCCGGCGGAATCTAATAGGCAAAGAAGGTGAGATGATTATGTATGACAACCTTTTGAATGAAACAATAATAGTAATTTACCAAACAATAATAGTAATTTACGTAACAACCCCGGAAAATACTGTTTTTGATGTGATAATTGGTCTGGACTTTTTCGGGATTCAAAAATGGCATCGCTTTCAATTTTATTACAACAATTAAGATCAAATAAATTAAAACCATGTGGTTACCGAAAGTCGATAAAATACACTCAAAACTTATTGCAATATACTCAAAACTTATTTCATGTTGAGGTATTGATAATAAAAAAGTAAGCAAAAACCATAGCAATGTTCTTCTTAGATGGTATTCTTTAAAAAACTGTCAATAGTTTCCGTGGCAACGTTAGTTTAAACTTGTTTTGTATGTTATAACATTAGTTGTCAGTATTTTAATTTCAGTTCAAAGTTCGTTAACTTCAAGTCTGGCAAATGGTTAGATTAACGGAAACGCATAAAATAACAGTTTTACAAATGATTGATTACGGAGATAAAACACAACAGGAAGTAGCTCGCCTATTTCATGAGAAATTTCCTAATTTACCGACCATATCTCAAGGAACAATAAGCAAAAAAGAGAACCAGTTTGGCGAGCTTGGTCATGTGGGGCAGATAAAAAAAGCAGCTGCCAATATAATGAGTGATTAACTCAAATTAGATGTGATGCTTGAGTTTGAGGAAAACCCACATACATTAAGTAGACAGACATCCACTACATTCAATATTAGCCATACATCAATAGTAACCATATAAAATGATACCTACACAGGAGCTCATGGAAGACAATTTTATAGAAGAACTTATTTTTGTGATCAAATGATGGAGCAAATTAGAAGACGTAGATGAGTGTACTTTGTCTCTTTTAACGGTCATGCTTATCGGCAAAATTGCTGCTACTGGTCAACGGAAAATCCTCACTTGATGAGAGAACACGCGCAATACCCTCAATGTTTGGACAGGGATTGTGGAAAACCACATCATCGTTTCCTTTTTC
The DNA here is from genome assembly GCA_015342105.1 of Leptinotarsa texana. Taxonomy (NCBI): domain Eukaryota; kingdom Metazoa; phylum Arthropoda; class Insecta; order Coleoptera; family Chrysomelidae; genus Leptinotarsa; species Leptinotarsa texana. Next base: position 8,147 of record WOGN01007104.1, on the reverse strand, counting down.
ATTGAGGGCAACTTGAATGGCGATAATTATTTGGCACTACTTCAAAATGGTTTCATCCCAAGTTTAGCAAATTTATATCGTGATCCAGGAAACCCTCAAGTTAATGTCCGGCAAATCATTTCCCAATCGGTGGATAAGGAGGCGAGGATCAATTGAATGGCCAGCGCGATCACCTGATCTTTCATCATTAGATTTCTTTTTACATGGATATGTAAAGAGCAATGTGAACAAAACTAAACCTTCAAATTTGAATGACTCAAAAGAACGAATAACGCTTGCGATTAGGTCGATCACGCCTGATATGTTAAATAATGTTAGAAAGACAGTTTTATTTGAGATTAGGATGTTGCCAAGACGTTTGCGGTGAACATTTTGAACATCTACTTCGTTAACATCAATAGTTTTTTTCGTATTCTACATTTCATTACGTTTCATTTCATTACGTTTCATTACGTTTTGTTGCAATAAACTTGAAAGCGATAACATTTTTGAAAAGAGAATAAAGAGACCTTTCCAACGATATATCACAAACATATACTTCCCGTTTAAAAAAATTGGGGTTATACCTGTCATTCGAAGGGGTTGAAGGTAGGGTTGGCATTTTTACGTTGAAGAATGTCAAATTATAATTTACATTTGACAGTTTCGGTTTTATTTTTAAATATGTACAGTAGGTAATCCAAATAAACAATTTATTCCATTTGGCTTTGAAACACTGTATATTGAAATATCACATTTAAATTTGTATATTTCAGGTTTTTGTCTTATGATGGCCATGAGGACATTTATTCAAACGATGAGACATTAGACAGTAACCAAGGAGACTTCATCGATCCATTATATACGCCTCGTTTCTTGGATCTCCCCTTACCAGCAAGACCAAGGCAAGCAAGAGTGCCAGATACACCAAGACTGAAATTCGACAGGCCGTTCCTTTACTTCGTGAGGCACAATCCAACTGGACTCATTTTACATATAGGGAGATTCAATCCAAGATTACTGCCATGAAGACATAAAGCAGCTAATTTCGTCGACCACCTTACTGTATTAATTAAGTGTCTCTGAATAATGTTTAGTAAGACGTTTTGACTGTGAGAGTATCTCATGAACTCAGTTCCAAGGATGTCTCCGTTACCAGTTTCTGTATTCATTCTTGTAATTCATCTCCTAGAATATGTATTTCTGAACGTCGAGGTACTTTCAGTATTTATTCTAGATAGTTGTGAAAAATATAATTTGTCCGCTACCAAGATGAAAGTGAAATTAAAAATAATTTCCACTTCCAAATAAACATGTGATTAACCAAACTTACTACAATGGAAGGTTTCCAAATTTTTATTTGCATTGATAGCGAAGGAAATATATGAAACTGAACATTCTTTTTAATGATTTGTCATGTGATATTTTTGTTTTGTTCAAACCTTATTCTACCTGTTTTGAACTATCATTCGAAGTTTTCAAAAATTTTTCCATAATTGTGATGCACTGTTTGGAACCTTTGGTGTAGTAATAAATATTACTGGAGTTTTTTCCCAACACCAAACCGTTATTTTAACACCTCTAAACGTGTTTCGATCATCAAATGATCATCTTCAAGAGAAAGATTGAGCTATCTTTTCAACACCTCGACACATGTTCCAACCATGAAGTGATTTAATCTTCCTCTTGAAGAAGATCACTTGGTGTTAAAAAACGGTTTAGTGTTGAGATAGAACTCCAGTAATATTCTTTCCGTAATATTGGATTGAGATAAATGATAAGCACATACTTCATGATTTCCACAAAAAAAGTCACATGATAACCTTAAGTAAATATAGTACTTATCGATAGGTAACTTATTGAGTAGATAACAGGGAATTTGTGTTTAATTTATTAAATTTGACTTCTCTGAAATGTAGGTGTGAAAGTGTGATATTTGAATAAAATTTTTGGAATATTTACCGTTTTTTTTCAATTCTTCTCCTTCATTCGAATCAAATAACGTCTAGTAGTAATGCAACTTCCATTTCCAGATTCAATAACACCTTTGGATCTTTAAAGTTGAGATGATTATTTGAAAATGCTATATGAGGTCTGCTAAAAAACTCTAAAGAGAATTTAGTTTTCATTTTAAAGTAGCAGAGGGCTACGGTGACTGAATGCTGAATAAAGTGACTGAGGCATGATTAGGGTGTTATTTTTAGCCAAAAAATTATGAATAAGCAATGAAGATTGAGCAGACTAGTTTTTAGCCAAAAAAATACGAACAAGCAATGAAGACTGAGCAGGTGCATTGTTTTTCCACAATACCGGACGCCAAAAAGCAATGCTTTATTAACACACCAAATTCCATTTTTATCCGTTTTCTTCAAACTAAAAAAAGTTGCTTCACTCAAAATTTCTATCCTACAAACTAAAAATCCTATAGCTGTGAAATTTGTACACCTGTCTTTTGAATGTTGGGCATAGCTGAAGAAACATATGGATTTGATACCAGTAGCGTCATCTGTCTGATAGCCAACGAACATTTTGGCTCATCTAGTATATCCAGGCGTTCAGTTTGAATCTACAGAATGATTGGCTGAATCACCTGAGCTCTCCCTTAACTATTTTTATGGAGCTATGGCAAACAACAAAAAATGCAAAGCAGGCTTTAATGAATTAATCATGCTCTAAAGTAAGTTTATTAAAGAACTAATTAAGTTTGAAAATTGCCAAGCAGAATGTTTATTCAACAGTAAATAACACAAGGTTGATCTCAACCTCCAAAATCTTCTGATTTTTGTCTTGAGAGTTCCTACTAAAATCAAAATTCATGAAAGCCTTGCTGTCTTGTTAGATTCAAATTTAATATTTGAAAAAAACATAAACAAACTGATCCAACGAGCACATTCCTCTATAAAAATAGTATATGGAAACAGTATTGTCTTCCCACCTCAAGTACAGAACTCGTGTCTTCAGCTAATACATGGAATAAGGAGGCACCAAAGGATTTCACATAAATTGAAAGAAGCAAGTTGGTTGAGTACTGAAAACAGGACACATCTCCATGGTGCATGTATGTATCATAAAATTATTACTGATAAAGCACCTCCATATCTTTATCATAAAATAAAATACTGCACGTATATCCACAACTTGAACATTAGGCTCAAGAGAACATCAACTCCCCCTTTATTCAAAACCTAAATGTTCACTCTCTCATATGGCTAATAACATCCCTTGTGAATTGAAAAAATTGAGCTAAGGCATTTTAAAAGTGGCATTTAAGACATTACTGTTAGAATCAGCACAATGACAGGTAAAATGTGAAATATATTATTTACTACCAATGTATATGTGCATACATCCATAAATGAATTTAAATAAGATTACGTTCGGACTACAGACTCTGATAGTGAAGACAGCTTGAGGTTAAGTGGTAGAACAAGTCATCAGTGATATTTTCGCTGAATGAATTGAACTTCGCCTTTTATTTGGAATATTTTATTTCTAGGTTAAAATTATGAGAAATATGTACTATTTTTTTTCCTTTTTGGAAATAATAAAGACCATTTTTTTTCACCCTAGTGTGCGCTGGTCAGGCCCTATCCCCCGAAGCCCCGATACATTCATGAGGGTAGGCCAGCATTATCAACCATTGACCACTCCCTACACCATGGGGTAAGTGATCATTGAGTCTGAGAATCATGTGCCCTGAGCAAGCGCAGTGAGCCAAGAATGACACCCTTCTGCATCTGTGCGGCTAAAATTTCTGCCTTAGTGTGGCAAGCCGGTATGATTTTAAGATTCAAGAGTAGAGAGGACATCATTCCACCAAGGACTGCAATAATCAGCACAACAATCTTGACAACCATCTTATTAATATCATTATTATTAATTTGAAAGATAAGTAGATTACATATGATCACTTTGTCAGGGTGGGAGAAATTAGATTGGTTGAGTTTACTTTATAATTTCACATTTGAATTTGTAATCAAGAACCTAGGTCCAAAACGAGCACTATTCCCAAGTACCAAAACTGCAACATTTCACAGCCAACTTGGTCACAGAAATGTGCGTCAAGAAAAATGTTGCAGTTCTTGTATTTGGATTTATTATATGCTAAAGGTTGCAGTTCTACCTTCCATTCTAAAAAATTGAATGAAGTGTTCATTTTTCAGATCAAAATAGTTAGTTATTTTGGAAAAAGCTTTTTTTTGCTAATTTTTTTTAATCAACTTCTAGGAGGTTACATGAGGTTAAAACGTTTCCTGGAGACTTGGAAGAAATAGAAAAGTCAGCCAGCTGGCATTTTAGCAAAACATATTCACTCCATTGAACATTTTCATTGGTATTAAAAAAAACAACATTTTAGAAAAACCTCTTATTTCAAGATCAATTTTTTTGCAAATAATATTCTAGAAATGTTACCACAAATAGTAAAGTTGAAACAGAAGATTGGATTAATATTGAAATTGTAGTTTCAACTCATTCAATCCCACAACATTAATTCAATATTATTTCAAATCTACTCGCGTCATACTTTTTGAATAGCAAATATATTGAATAAGTATTTGTGTACTACTCAATTGAAGTTTACTTTTTCTTTTTTTCGTCAGGTTTATCTTCTTTCTTCTTATCTTTCAAACTGCCGACAGCTTGACGTACCGCCTCTGATTGAGGGTCAACACCTGGCAAATTTTCTAGGACACTCTGTAAAAAGGCTGGATCATTCATTACTTCAGAATAATCTTCATCTGCTTCAACTTCCATAGGTTCTTCTTTAGCTGGAGGAGCACTAGTTGAGGACTCTTCTAAGATGCAATAGAAAATAATGTATTGACTTGATTGGGACTATTAAGAAATTATACTTACGGGCATCTTGCATGGACATCTGCATGGCAAACGCAATCTGCTCATCTTCAGTCATGTTAGCAAAATCAACTGCTGCGCTGTTAGTTGTACTTTGTTCTTCGCCTTGTTCCATTGACATGGCTAAAGCTCTCTCTAATAGTGCTTCTTCGGTGGGCTCTTCTTTGATTGCCTCCGTTTTCGTACCAGTTTCTGTTCCAGCAACATCTTTAGCTCTACGAGCCTCGTCTTCTTGCCTTTGGCGTTGCTCTTCCATGGAGACTCGCAAGGCCTATAAAGTGATTACTTGTAATTGAACCCTGATGAACCCTCACAAAAAGTATGTTTGCATTCACAAAAAAGGTTTAAGGTTGATATATTCAATAAGATATGGGTTGGACGATAGCAAGTGAAAATCGACTCACACATCGGCCGATTGACTGACTGAACAAAGCATCCACGTCGAACCACCCAGCTACCAACCAACCGAAGAAGCTAGTATATTTCAAGAAGAAGTAATTACAATATGGTTAGGTAAGTAACCTTTAAACAAGTGATTAATGAGGATTATATCTCGAAATTTTATAATAATTAGCTTAGTAAGGATGAGTGATCAACTACTTGTTGGTTGTTTAATAGAGAATTCGATTATTGTCATTCATTGATTTCCAGGGTTTAATTTTTCTCCTTTCTTTTCTTTATGTATTATATCATGTTGAAATTGTCAGAATTTGAACTGTTATATCTCTGATAAGTTTTTTTCAGCTATGTTTCAAACTCACCAAAGCCAATTCAGGATCTTCATTGGGATCAACTCCAAATTCATAGCCTGATGCACTAAGGCCAGCACCTCCTGTTCCATCCTCTCCCTGAATAATTGGAGACGAAATCAAAGCATCAGACAGATGAGGTCCAGGGGGAACTGTTACCAGATGGCTGCTAGTACCGTCCTTGAAATAATTTCATCAGTTGAAATTCAAGAACAAACTTCTACCTAGAATAGAAATATGAACTTACCTTCCCATTCAAAGTATTCACAAAATTAGTAAGAATCTCAGAGTTTAAAGCATCTTCCCCAAAGCTAATGAGATCAACATTGACTTTTTCTTTTTTGAGCTTCTTGGCTAGTTTGACTAACTCTTTTTCTTCATTTTCTACAGGACTACCAACAAAAACAACTATACGCATTTTGTGGTTTTTGCCTTGACGATGTTTGAGAGCAAGCTAAAACAGAACACTTGAGAATATGTGCTTGATATGGAATACATTAGCATTTTTACATGAGCAATTCTAATTCCAGTGTGCAGATTTATTTCGCCATTAGGCTGGATTTGATGTAATTTCGATAGAATTCGCCCGACATCACTAGTCAAAGTAGCTAATACCTCAACCCTAGAAAGAATGGTAAGTAAGCAAAGTATCTGTTAGACTGAAAGAAATACTTACTTTGCCAAAGTTAACAACCCCACATTGTTTTCAGGATTTGATCGTGTTTTTGAGTGACATACTAAGTTCACAGCATCTTGCTGGGCTTGTAATCTGCTGGGAACAAAGTCCCCATTTCTCATATAATCACTGTTATCAACACTACAAATGAAAAATAGTAAGATATCTCCATAATTTTATTAAGTGTATGAAATAATAGGTCAAAAGTGTAAAGTCATTGAAAAAAGTTAGGTTAACCCTTTAGTTAAATTATAAATAATTCAATATCTTACCATATCATAGTACTTTCCAAAACCATTATTACAATTAATACTTCCCCTGAAATATAATGTGTATAGCAAATATTGAAAATTTTAATAAGGAAAACACCACTTACACTTCCTCTCAGTCTCTATTATTCCTTTATATTCCTTCCGTGTTACGTGTTTACTGACAACTGACATGGGATAGGAAAATGACAGCTACGTCCAAGATAAATAGGCAGGGCATCTCGATAGGAGGAGAGCCGGTATAATATGAAACCGACTTTAAGGGACACACCACGAACCGAAGATGGTGGTGAAAAAGGATGGAAAAAGGAAGGATGGATAAAAAAGCGCAAATTGTAGGGGTCGATCTGTTATATGGCATGAACTTTAGAAAGACACATCACGAAACGAAGGTAAGAAGAAGGCGAAAAGTGCTGCTCTGGCTGAATGCAGTATACAGTAGCTTTGAATATTTCGAAACGCTATTCAAATGAGCTCTTAAATGAGTAACTTTTTTTCCAATTCAACCGACTTTGTACTTTACGGTTTCTAATTTTCCTATGCTGCGCTCCTCACCCTCGTTATTTGGTATATACCATACCTACTAGTCCAACAGAGTACTTCAAAAACAACAACCAGACCTATCAATCACAGTATTTATGCATATAATTCATAAATATATTTCTTAAAGCAGTTTATGCTCAGAGGGACTTTATGCTCGTGATAAATTGTTGTTCTGGTCTGATTTTTTTTGTGAACAAAGTACGCATCGTTTTTTCTCAAACGGCAAGTTAAGGAATACATATTCGCTTATTCTCTCCATGTTGTGTTGTAGACTTTTACATTTTTTGGTTTTTATAAATTGGTGTTTCTGGTAAACAGATATGAGCAATGAATTTTCTGCTATTATTTCTTTATCCAAGAAGTCATTGTAGACATCATCAAAACTATTTGGAAGAATTTCATCCACCAATTTTATCGAATTTATATAGTCTAACAATGTGATCTGCAATATCTTAGTACTCTACCTATCTTCAATTTCTCTCTTTCACTTATAAACTATTTATTGAAGATTCAGTTTAGTCTGGTGTGGAAACGTTGAATAATTTCTCATTGAAACCATTGCAAAAGTCTTACAATCTAGGGGAAATTTGATTTTCAATGTAGGTACTGTAACATTGCATTTTTTCTGCAGTGACCTACCAACGTAATTTCTATTGGGGATCTGATATATGGTTTAGTAAAAGTGTCATCTTTTTAAAGAGAGTTTTGTGGTGGCCGTGGTAGTGGAAGGACGTGGAGATAACGTCGGCCCATAAAGAGGGTACGCAGATTCCATGTGTTATCGTATAGCTCCGTTTTGTGTCAGTCCACTGTGGTGATTATTGAAATGTGTGAGAGTCTTTTGAAAAGTGAAGAATGAGGGACCTCCTTTATTCACGCGGGTATGGTTCGACTAACCAATTAAAGGGGGCTTGAGAAAAAATTAAATTGTTTTTATAATAAAAAAGTTGTACATAAAATGGGTGGCAGCATTGCTTCGTGCAAGACCGGTGCGCCCCCCCCACGAAGTTCCTGTCAACCTTGATAGGACAAGCCTGTCCAAATGCTCCCGAGTGGGAAGCAACGACCATCCAATAT
>WOGN01007103.1:0-12041 GCA_015342105.1 Leptinotarsa texana | reverse complement strand
CATTTGGGTGCTATTACCTCTGATAACATCATATCGAAAAAAAATTGATATTTTGGAACATTCAGTGAAAACTGAACTGTACCCACTTTGAACTACAAATTTTGAAGATACTTTGATGGAATAGAGGTGAATTGTGCGATGAGTATTTAATTGTATACATTCCTGGAAAAATCAAAACAAAATGTATCATACAGGTTCATTATTTCGAAACCATAATGGCTGAGACCTCACCTCGACGTGAATATTTCCACATTCATTTCGAATGTATCGAATCACTGAATTATTTTGGCTTCCCTTTCTTATTTGAGAATTCTACTAAAGTAAAAACAGTGTAACAGTTACTAATAATTTTATCTGTCAGAAAATTTCGAGAATATTACTGAAAGTGCGACGAAATGTCTTTAATATCGATTTGCACTCCATTTCAAATGTTGGCAGCACATTACTCAATCCCAGGAACCTTTTCTATTCATATTTTCTGTAAAAATCTGCAGCAAAATGTGACATTTTAGAAAAACGGAAAGTCATACCTTTGAGTTAATCACATATCGATATGCCTCTTTGATGTCAATTCAAAAAAATATGGAGCCGGTTAGAATTAATCGGGAAATCAAATTCACATTTATTAGAAGAATGGTGTCGAAAATCGATTCCTTTGAATTCATTTTAATATTTTGGCTATCCTTTTGGGCACTATTACCTCTGAAAACATCATATCGGAAAAAAAATTAATATTTTGGAACACTCAGTGAAAATATTTGTCATAATGATGAAAGTAAGCAGTGTGATGATAACACTAAAACGATATGAATAACGAGATTTGAGCTACTTCACAGACAGTGACTTCTCAATCACTACTCGTTTCCAAAGTTTCGAGAAATATTCAAATAGGGTTAACTTTCATCGAAGCAAACAAGAAATAGGTGAATGGAAAGGTAGAAATCTTTCAGGATTGAAAAACATTCGAAAAATATAAATGAAATTCCTGAACATTGAATTATAGAACTGAACCATACCAGACAGCAATTTATGAGTGGAGAATTTTCTATATAATTAACGTTCGAGAAGAAACTATACAATACATTACAATACACGTTACTTATGGAAACAATTACGTCACAACAAGTGGGAAACATGTATATGGAAAACTAATTCAGACGAGAATACGAATCCAACTGCCATCAATAAAAAACATAGGAATCGCTAAAATGCTAATTGATCATGCATTCAGTGTCTGTAACACTAGAAAAAGCTCGACAAATGAATCTGCTACATCAAGAAAGATTTCCAATAGAACAGCACTGAAAAAAGCACGTAGGATAAATCTTGTACAAAAAACTACAAGAATAGAGTCAGGATAAGAAACCATCCGTAGCATATTCTCGAAAACCAAGTCAACAAAATTGGACAACTATCCCAATAATTGCAATCACTCGATATCATATGAATACGGCAAATCCTGAATCAGTGAAATCAAAAGGCCCTTCAAAAATCTGTATAGCGGAATACAAAGATAACAAACTGGAAAAATAATCAAATTGTGAGTAACAGAGTAGTACATTGGTGATAGCGGAGTTTTATTTCCTGAAGACGCCAACATGGTAGATGAAAAGGACAATGGAAATAGTATTTCAATTTTGATGTATGGGCCAAATGCTTGTTTGGGAATCATTCTTCATTGTAGGTTCCAGTTCTACCTTCTATTAATGAAGCATATCTGCACTCACCCACGTAACATTGAGTGATCTGAACACAAAGTCATTCATATGGAGGTACAATAGTCTTCAAGGTCACAATTTTCCGTTCTTTACCCATTTTTGTATTTTGAAATTTCTATTTTGTCCATGCTATTTTTTATTTTTCCAATAATTTTTTCCTCATCGTGATAGACATCACACGTTGAAAATTGAGATCTCTATAATACTCAGCTCGTACAAATTCACACTTTTCAGGGTGGTTGTTAGTAAGGAGGCGACAGCTGGTTCACGGAAAAATAGATTTCAATAAATTTTTCAAGATATTTCAAATCTGTTGAAACTCTGTCATTTTCCTGAATCATCTTGCAACTTACCCTTTTGAAGATCAATTAATCTGAAAATAAATAACTCTATACATGGATGTGTAGATCATGCAGAGAAGTAACTTTCAGACACAAACTGGAAGAAAGTACTGAAACATCTACTTTCATATAAACATTGAATTACACGAAAGAAAAAAATCTTTCGAAACAAATAAATACTTTTATTATATGAACACTGAATTATACAGAAGATACTTTTCCCTACTCAGTTCGTATTCCAAAAATTTGTTATGGAATACAGTCAGGTATCATTCACAGGAATTTTACTTTAAATGAATGGTAACAAATTGCACTTACATGAAATACTGTCATCCTCACTGGTCTACATCGATGTTTCGCCGTGAGAGACTTGCCTTAAGGCTCTTCAGTACCAAATTGCATAACATTATAGAAAATACACACAACTCACGATTTTTAATGTCACGAAATAAATTTGATTTACGTATGTCATCGATGACATCGTAAGGACATTCATTCACCTATCTGATTTGATCCCAGCCAAGAGGAATCTTATTTGAATTGAAAGGGTTATATTTTTAGTAATGATTAATTTTTGGGAAAGAAAGCTTTTGGCTTTCTACTACTCCATTTTGATACAAAAAAAGATGTGGGAATTTTCCAAAGAAGGGAAGAAAGTGATCAGTTCAAATTGATTTCTTTGGAAAATTCTCATATCTTTTTTTTGTATCAAAATGGGGTAGTAGAAAGCCAAAAACTTCCTATCCCAAAAATTAATCACTCATGAATATATAACTCCTTCAATTCAAATATGGAAGTATTCCTTAGTTTTTATTTGATAATTCGATGATAAAAATAGTTAAAACATCTACTTCAAGGAAAACAGAACTTGATCTAGCCTGAAAAAAAAAATTATCTCCAATGGAAAAAAACATATTTCAGCACAATTCACGATCAAAGCTTAATTCTTCCTTTATAACGTAGATGCAAACAGAACGGAAGTATACATCATCCTATTATGTCAGTTCCTTTTCATCCGACAAGGTTATAAACTTATTTCTCCCCTCAACACCTGGCGGTGGCCATTACATCAAAGTTAAATGGCGTAAAAACCATCGTCCATGAAATATGGCGATGTCGTTAAAATTTTTGCGTAGTTACCAGATTCTGTACGGCGCTGTAAAGTATTGTTTTATACTTCTTTGGAAGAATAGCATAGTCGTCTGATAACAATATCGCTGTTATGGATATTAGTGAAAAGAATCTGGAAGGAAGATAACAGTAACCAAACCGATCGACGTTTCCGATAATCTCGCCTTCGCAAATTTTAACGCAGATGGCTGATAGGGGTGCCGTGATTAATTGTTGAGAATCATTCGTTGTTCGACTGGAAATTCGGTTTGGTGTAGGGATAATGGAAAACAATATGGAAAATCAATTGTTCACCGGTTGATGAAGCGACCCATCTGTTTTTTTTTGAGTTTTTTCACAAGGGAGGATTCAGATCAATGGGGTCGTGCAATACCAAAAAATAACATATAAGTATTTTGAGCCGAATGGTTTACAATTAACAGGAAGACAGATGATAACGTTTCGCATTAATTCGTTTTACATTATCAGAATCTAATAGATAAATTTCAGTGTCTAACTAGTATGATAGAAAAGAACAAGACAAGTTAGTGAAACTATATTTTCTGGTGTAACTATTATTTTTGAAATAGCGACTTTAAAAATCTATTGATACTGATTCATTTCCGATTGGCAAGAAAATCAGAATGAAAATGGTGTATTAATGAGAGGAAAAAATTATATGTGAACGCTATGACCAGAAATTTGAAGAAATCCTGCGTAAGCTACGAGATACCCCAATCGGCAACATCCACCTCATCAGTATTTTCCGTAAATTGTGAAAAATTCAAGGCAAAGTGGAAAATTTGGAAAACAGTGTTAGGGATTGAGGTACTTGCTCCATGGTTGAAATCGGCCAAACTGTTTTTTTTTCAAAAAGAAGTTAATCAGGCATTAGAGATGAGTCCCGAATCATCAAGATAAATACAGAACAGCATGGATATTCAGCATTTTCATATGAGTTATATAAACATTTGTAAGCAGATAATGGCAATAGACAGATATTGTTTTCTAATTGCATGTTTTAAACTCTATCAACATCGTTAAATTTTTCTACGAATCACGATATACAAATTTCATGAATAGTTTGGCGTTGATGTTTGGTTTGGTATCTTTGGAAACAAAAAAGTTGGGCGGAAATTGTTTCAGGGTACCTAATAAAATGAGGGGTTAGATATTGAGGTTTCTCTCTCAAAAAAAGTCGGCAATCATCCCAACAATCCAGCTTTAGCAGTGTTACAGCAAATTTACTTTCAACGAGACTTCATATCACCATAGAATTCTTCAACTAGATAATGAAACATTTCACTGATCAAGAATTGTAACCAATGACTCAATAAGGTAGTCTGCCTGCTCTTCGAATCTGTGTCTTCATTTAGAAATATATAATAATACAACGATATTTACACTAATAACTATCATAAAGACTGGCTCTGCTACATTTCAACTGAGATAGCTACTGTGTATTTCAGTTAGTGCAATGATAATTAGATAGATGCCAAAAAGTATCTGTGTCTGTTCGATATTGTTGTCATTTCCCTTTCTAATTGAAACACTACACACTGCACTATAATATGATGTTCTATCAGTGCAACTTCATAAAACTGATTCTGTGGTTGAACTGCTAGAGATATCAAGTATTCGTGGGTGAGTTTGGTGTGTCCTATTCTTGTCGTCCCAAAGAAGGATAATTTTCTATGAATTGATATGGATGTAGCCGTTACTGCGTGATGAGAAATCATAATGAAGAAAAGATAATTGAAAACTCAATATGTTCTTTATTACTTTCATTTGTAACTAACCTTACTGCAGTTTCGTCTTATGCGGACATTTTGAAACTTATACATTAAACTCATACAGGAGTAAAAAACTTAGAAAGTTTTCAATTCTATTTTCTTCAGGATGATTTTCTTGTTGAGGGTTTGGAGTTCAAAAAATTGTAGTTTGATAAGTATAACAATGCGGTGTTTGATATACATCCACTGAAGGAGTTCTAAGGCACTGAGCAGTCCGATGCAATTGACTCAACGTAGCGGAGAGCTTGAAGAATATCAAATAATTGTCCAGGTATTATTGTGCTCTTTCTGAAAAAAAAAGTCAGTCACTACTGCAGCTCATACTCCAAGATGAGTTTTGGATGAGTCTGTGCATATTTTTCCAGGGTGGTCGTATTAGTCTAGGATTTGTCGGAAATTTAGTTTGATAATGTTCTTATTCATATCGTGTTGAGGAAACGAGATCGGGGAGTGTTTATAATAGAAGTCTGTTTGAGTCATGATAATGCACACTTGATTCTTATAGGGTACGGGGTTGGAAGTCACTTTATTTCTTCTTCTTTCTTCAGTTTGTTTTTTCTGTGGGAAAATTGAATCCTGTAGTTTTAGACCATTCTTATAGAGAACTTATGTGGTTTTGTAACAGTATAACTAGCTTATGGATATTATTTTCTTTGACAAATAGTACCAAATCATTTGCGAATATTCTGGCCTGAACGGGATGTTTGATGAGTGTAGGACGTCATTGAGTGCTATTAGAAATAGAGTGGGGCACATTATTGAGTCCTGAGGAATCACATTTTTTTGAATTATGTACTGTGATAATGTATCATTTACTCGAACTCAAAACTTTCTTCTCTTTCTGTTGGTTTGAAAAATCATCGTACATATTGCTCTCCAGGTTTATTATATTTTCTGAGGTTGACCTGTTAGATCCACGTACCTTCTTTGGAAGGGCGTTATCGACAAGTCCGTTTACTACCACTGCCACCACGAAACTCCTGAATTGAGAGTTGATGTCGACAGTTTGTGTGCACAACTTTCATAACACCCATTTTCACAAAAGCAGATTATTAGTATGCAATAAAAAAAATGTAAAACTCACCGTTCGATTTCCCAAATTCCGTATCCTGCAATTGAGGTAGGTAGTTTTTCCCACTAAGGCTGTTACATTTTTAGACACGCTCTTTTCAAAATAAGGTCCATGGTCTATGATCAAAGATTCAACATCACTATCACTGTCCGATACACTAAATCTGTCGTATTGTCTTTTCACCCGACTCCACCCTGAAAAAAAAAATATTGAAGAAGATAGCTGCTATATGTTTCATATATCAACACCAGAGGTTGCAACAATCATTTTTTCAATTTGAGTGAATATTGTATTGCTGTAATATGTCCACAATATAAAACACAGGTGACCTAACATAATTTGCATTTTAAAAAATATTTGGTACCAGTAAATCATTAAATCTAGAAAAACTTGAATATTCACTAATTTCATGATAGTGAACTCCATCGCACATGAAATAAATCATTATAATGAATAAAAGATTGAACTGAAACCTCTGGTGTAAAATGAATCCAATACTAGCATTTTTCCCGATGATCAAAAATACAATATTCTTCTCGAAGCGCGTTTGTCCAACAAAGGTGCTATCTTCAGGAGATGGAGAAAACTGAAGACGCCAACTTGGTTGGTGAAACGTGCTTCGAGAAAAGTAGTGCATTTTTGGTGAATCGAAAAAGTGCTTGTTTTGGATGATGTCGAAGTACATATACTATGAAAACTTTTTTGTGATATTGATGACTTATTTATTATGTGGAAATTCATCTTCAATTGAATGATATAGATATAGAAATAAAATACTTCGTCTAATTTCCACTTACTCAATGTATCAATATTAATACGACCAAGGTTTCGGTTTTTAGACCATAGACATATTTTTTTATTATTGCTATGATATATTAGTTTTCAGCAAAAAGGGTTGCAACTCTTTTAATTTTCTGCCTTGGGAAGGGTATGATTATGTAACGGTCTTTCGTAACTTCGAAAAACTACAAAATATATCACTTGAAAATTATATTCAGAAATGGGATGCTCGGTATCCATCCTCCAGGACGAACTTATAGGTGAACAATCTGGTGTCCTTTCGCTTTGATTTTGAGTTCCAATTGAAAATGGATATATACAGTGTGTCTCACTTCTCATAGAAACACTCCTGTATCTTTTATCATAATCAAACTGGGATAATGAAACTATCAAAACTGATGGATGTGCTCAGGAAGCAACGACCTGGAAGGCGTTGGCCAAAGTGATATATACTACCCGCCACCGGCAATGGAACAACCCATTTTCATAGTGAAATATACTAGGGGGCAAATTAGGCTCAAAATTTTTTCAGATTCGTTATCAGGACTACCAACCCACTCCAAAAATTTTTTTTGAAAAATTTCAGTCCTGAAAAATCTGAATTTGTCTCATATCTCATGAAAATAATCCCCGTATCTTCGGAAATATTTGGTGTAAATTCATGAAGTTCTCAGAACTGGTGTTCGAAATGCACCTTCCACTTAAATGGAGTTGGCCAAAGTGATGTACACTGCCTCCACTCGCGATGAAACAACCCATTTTCACCGTAAAACATAATAGGGGCAAAATAGGCTCCAAATTTCTTTAGATTCCTGATGAGGACTATCATCTTACTACAATTACACTTTTTGCCTGAAAAACTTTCACTCCTGAATAACCCATATTTCTCTCACTTCTCATGAAAACATCCCGGTATTTCCTGAAATTATTGAAGTAGATTGGTATCAGGAAAGGTATTCTCTCTCGCAGTCAATAAGAGAGAAAATGTTAATTTTAAAAGTGGAATGGAAACATGATATCAGTGAGGTTTTAGGATGGTTATTGGTAATTCAGATTCTCACTTCCACATCATTTTCAAAAAACCAACTGTTTTTTGTGGTGAAAAATTGAATAACGAAAACCCTTCAGCTGACTCTTAAGTTTCTTTTCCTAGTTTTTCTAGTAGTTCCAATGTCTAATGAATTCAACTTAGAATACTTCAGGTATGTGAATAAATTCAAAGGCAACCCTAACGATTTCAATAAATATCTAGCAGTTTGTGATTCAATAGTTACTACTTTTCATAATGTGGCTGAGCCGACAAGCTTTCAAAGTGTTCAATTACTGAACTGTCTCATTTAAAAATTATCAGGCAATGCTAAAATAGTTGATAATATACAGAACATGTCAAATTGGAAGGAACTCAAACATACATTAACCAGAAACTTTGCCGTTAAAAGGGATGAAACTTGCCAAAACAGAGACCTGTTTATGCTTACGCAATGAAAAGCCTCAACAGTCCTATGATAGGGGTGGTACCCAAAAAGATTGATGCTTCTGGGAAACAAAAATGAAGGGTTGTTGTTGACTATCGCAAGCTCAACGAAAAAATGATAGATAACAAATATCCTTCACCTAACATCACAGATCTTCTGGACAAATTTCATGATACTCGTCTTGGCCAGTGGCTTCCATCAAATTGATGTGAACAATATTGAAGAAACAGCTTTCAATACCGAACATGGCAATTATGAGGATTCAAGGATGCCATTTGGACTGAAAAACTCGCCAGCTAACTTTTAGCGCGTAATGGGTAATATCCTCCTTGGTATCCAAAACGCAAAGTGCTGGTATACCTCCACGATATTATTATCTTCCCTCCAAGAACACCTTGAAAGCCTTGAATCTTACCTCAACAGGCTGAAAAGCTCAAAATTCAGGTAAATAAGTCAAAATTCCTACGGAAGGATGACCTTAACCTGGACGAACTTCATTCAATAAAAACAGCGATAATGAAAACAGCGATAATGAAAACGACGAATTTATCCTTCAGAGACGTAGCTCATAACCCAAATTTTTGGACGGTGTTATCTACCTGGTTCTAGTAAAAATTTGTTTGTACCTAGTGCACAAGGAGATTGGCTTCAGAGGGTGAGACCAAGGGACCATCTGAACCAAATCAAGACATCGAGATGTCTAGGGTTCAACTTCTTTGCTGACCCGCTTACGTTGAATCTTTGGGAAAGGTATTATATCCCAGAATCTCGCGATTCTGGGGAACTGATGTGCAAGCAATCGTATCTTCGTGGCAAGAATACTTTTATAATTCAGTCGTAATTTTGCTCTCACACTGTTGACACCCATTTTTTTTAATGAAATTTAATTTAAAAAAAAGGACTTTGACATACCAAAGTTATATTTCATGTTCCTGATAATTCATTTGTACAAGAAAATCACAAGCAACGTTAATTTCTTCTCTCAGCGAATATTCCTTTTCGGAGGTGGGATATTGAGCTTGTAGCAACGGTCAGTTTGAACGCTTAGAGAATATTCCGATTTGGAGGTTAGTTATTGGGGTAGTGTTTTGTGCACAACTTATTTCACAATATGAAGCGTTAGAGCAAGTTCCTACTGACATATCTCAATGAAAAATTTTGTAAATTTCAGTTAATCTTAATAATATTATGATTGTTCAGTTGGGGGTGATTTATTGGGATAATTGGAAGATTTCGAGGGGGTTCGCATATTAAAATGAAAAATTATATTGGAAAAACTCTTTGTAAACAAGTTATTATAAAAGTACATTCACTGAAAAATAAAAAATAATTTATTTCATGTTTGATCTAGATTATTCAGTGAGTAACAGATTGAAAATGTTGTCACGCAAAGTTTCCTATTTTGCATCCGTGGAAAGCTTTTGAATCTGTAAATTACAGAATCACCTAGAATAAACATAGAAAAAAATATTATTTCCTTTTCAGTGCATTTTTATAAAAACGATTTCATGTAATAATTATTTTTTACTTTTTAGTGCATTTATTCAAAGACTTGTTTTTGAAAAGTTTTTTATCATTTTTATTAGTAGATGAACAAGGCGGGAACGAGGGCACTTCAAGGTCGTGCGTCGCTGGTAGGTATTTCAGATGGAAACATTAGTGAGTGGAAGAGAGAAACGTGTGACGTCATCGACACAGGATGGAACGAGTATCGTTAGTTACTTACTTAGTACTCCGCCTCACCTATCGGCCCCTCTTGTGACTCTGCCTCACCCCTCGGCCCCCTCGTCTTGTTTCAGTTACGTGATTTCAATTAAGAAAAGTTTATAGATATGAGATTCGAACTCACGACGTCCGCGTCCTTGTCCTTAGCTTCTACACCAACGTAAGATATTGAAAGTAACTGCGAATGATGGGTATTTATAGCGTTTGTTTTGTCGGGACCGAAATTGACTAATTCATTATACTTGACAGCATTATTTTAATTTTCATAGAATGTAATCGACATTATCATGATGAAGTTAGAAAAATATACTTCGATTTGAATACGTCCTGCATGGCGAAATGAGTCAGTTGCATTCGTTGAAAGTGATACCAGTGACAAGTGCACCGATTATATTTGAAAGTAAGTGTTTTCAAGTTTGACTTTTTCCTCAGGTAATTTATTCAAATGTTATTCAATTGAAAGTTGGTGAATCATTTTATTTTCATAATTTTTTTGATATATATACTGGATGATTTCAGTCAAATGTTTTACATATCGTGGTTTGTTTGAGATAGTATTCGTATATATTGTAAATCAAAACATCAACTTTTGATTTTCAATTTTTCGCAGATGGATTTATGAAAATTGGATACAAGTTCAGTCGTGAAGAGGAAGCCAAGTATCAAAGTAGTAGATTCACCTGTGGATATGCCACAGAGGATATTCACTGCCAAAATCGTGAAAGGAAAATTTGGTGAGGTGGTCTTGTTGGATTTGGGATACGAAATATCATTTCTGCCCACAGAGTGACGGAGGCGTATCGCCCTCACTTAGAAGAATTTTCATCAGGAAAATACGCTATTGTGTTCAAAGGGTTAATGGATATTGGGAAACCGAATCGCGATTGTGCGAAATTCAGGTTAGTATTGTTTTCAATTTTTTCTTCGTTTTATAGGCAAAGAGTTTTAGGTTGTATACAATATTTTTTGTTCGGCTATTTTTGTTCGCATTCACAGATATGATCCACATGAAGTGGTGTTTCCATACAAAATTTTTTCTTCATTTAGTACGTGGAGAATATGTGTTTCAAATTCGTTATTTTGAATCACACTTGATTTTTTATTTTCATTAAGAGTGTAGCAATCACTTCATGGAAAACATTACGCTCTTTGTTGATGAAAGTATTTATTTAGTGTATGTTTTCATTGAAAATAACATTAATTTCAGAATAATACACCAACGTCAGTCAGTCAGAGTCATGTCAACAATAACAACAACAAAATTCAAAACTGTCGGCGCAACCTTTCCAGAAGAAGTGTCAAATCTTATCAGTTTCCATTTTTTCAGTTTATAGTTGCACATTATGAGGCTACTAGCATTCATCGATATTCAGGGATTTGTTGGACAGATTGCACCTATTCAATATACACACAACCGTAGTAAATTTGGAAGACTTTGAAGATTCATGGTGGTGTATTCCAATATTTGAAAAAAAACACGCCGTTCTGTATGGATCATTCCAAAGGACATTCGTTCAGCTGCAGTCTCAATAATGTTGATATTTTATATAAATGACTTTATAATATACTACCAGAATAAATAAATTGCATACCACACACATCTTTTTTTTTTTGAAAATGAAAATATATCTTGTACAGGAAAAGTTGCCAAAAATATCTAATAACGAAAAATTATATACCAGAGTTCATAGCGGTGAAGGAACATCATATTGGAATATAGTAGGTTGGCAAAAACAGGACATTTTAGAAATAAAGGAATAAGTTTATCTGTCATTTTAAATTCTGATTCGTTGACTCGTTTCAACAAAAAGTGGCATTTAATATTTTGAATTTTATTCAGGATATTATTATAGATGATTGACATATGACATCAAATTTCAATTATGATATTTGGAAATTCATTTCGTATCGTAGTTTTTTCGAAACTTTCATCCAAAATAGCATCCTTTGATATAGATATCGAACGAGTCTATTATGTGTAGATAACCTAAGTTTCATTGGTATGACAAATCAATGTCATTAGGTAT
>WOGN01007102.1:0-12041 GCA_015342105.1 Leptinotarsa texana | reverse complement strand
AAGGAGCTCTAAAACAACGCATTTTAAACGTATCATTTCAACCTTTTTCTTTAAAAAATTATTCAAATACTTTAAAAAGAGGAATAAAATAATGCATTCAACATTTAAAGGGATTCGTTTCTATTTCACCATTTGGCAACATCGGTTATAGCTAATAAAGGACAATGAATCTGTTTACTTATGTTCCGAGTTCCGAGACATTCTGTGACATATGCCATTTTGTGTGCCTAACCTATATTCATACTATATAAATAAATAACAAAACAACTGTTATTTATGTGGCTTGTGGAGGTGTTACTGAACTATAATTTATATTTTGCCTTAATTGTTGATTTATAAACATAATTTTTCTTTTTTACAGTAGAATATCTAGGTACGTACAAATTATTTACACTTGATATATTATATGCAAAGTAAAATATTTTTAGGAAAGGCAGGTAAAGTTGAAACAGGTTTCACGAAAACAGATTCCAGTAATTTTCCCCCAGTTACAGCTGAGATGGTTACAAATTATTCAGCTTTATTTTGTTCAAACTTGCATTTGCTGTAATAACCCAAATTGAGGAACATTCCCATTTAATGCCATGAAAACTCAGGCATCGGGTTTCTCCACAAAGATAAATATATGGATAAAACTCTTCCATTTGGAGAACGGCGTTTATGTGGAATAAAATTCCTGAGAACATGTTTCCAAACGAATGTAAAGGTGCGTATTCACCAAAAAAGCGAACACGAGCGAGCTTTCGAGTATGTTTGCTCGTATTCGCTCGTGTTTGCTTGACACCAGAGCGAATATCTTCAAGTTCGTAGTCGTAGTTCATCCATCTACTTTGCGCGATCAGTAGGTGGGCGGTAAATATGTCTGAAGGAGCCTTATTCACCAAAAAGCAAGCACGAGCGAGCACGAGTGAGCATTCGTGTATGTTTGCTCGTGCTCGCTTTTTTGGTGAATACGCACCTTAATCTCCACTGATTCAAATCCAACGTGAATCGCTACTCTCACACAAGCACCGCTCTTATGATTTTCCTGCAGTGCTTGTGTTTTGTCTTTAAAACAGCTTCATGAAATATAAAGGTTCATCAGTTTACAAAACAAGTATTTGTTTGTTGTGAAAGCTTTATAAATTTGTTCTTTATCAACAACCTGACATTACATAAATACTACTTGAGAGAAAAAACTCGCTGTCAGGACACCCACAAGCAAACCCTTAGAAAATCACCCCGAGTCATACTGGCGTGAAATGCACAGCCGACGTCGCATCATCTGAGGAATTTGTTCGATGGTGGTCGCTCCACAGGTGAACAAAATATTACAAAAAGAAAACACTGAAACTAATATCCAGACAAAGTGTTACAAGCATCGAATCGGCGTGTCGAGTAATACGATACAAAATTAGTTACGCAGGCTGGTATAAACGCTCATTGAAAAAACTCTTCATCATTACTTTTACGATATATGAAGGCCGAGAACAATGCCCGTACAGACTGAGAATCAAGAATATATTATTCGATTCTTGCGTTGTAGAGTGTCAAAACTCAAAGAAAATTGACAAACGATTGAAAATCTACCTTGGAAATTATAGAAAGTGATTTGCATTTGTTTGAGGGGGCAAATACCTACTAAATGGGCTGAAAAGTCTCGGAATTAACACAAAGATGGCGCTAGTCTTGCTGCATTCATCGCTTTTGCAGTTAGTACTAACCTTCAAAAGAAAGCTGGTGAAATTTCATATTTTACTCATGAGTTTGTGAGTTATTGTGCTAAGAGTGATATTACTTTTGTTATTTTCAAAACAGTGGACCAAAAATAATTTCGTGTTTTGATTTTACACTGCAAAAATACCGTTCAAGCGAAGCAATGGTTTGAAAATTGTTATAAGGACTCCGGCTTCATCAGAAACAACAATTAAACGTTGGTGATCTTAGAGACATCGATGAAGTAGCAGAACGCTGTGGACGTCCAAATGAGGCAGTAACACCAGAAAACATAAAAAAATCCATAAAATCGTTTTGAATGATCGAAAAGTGAAGTTGCGTAAGTTAGCTAACATTGTAAAGGTACCAAAAGAACGTGTTGGCTTTATATTGAATGAGCATTTGCCTGTGAGAAAGCTCTGTTCAAAGTGGTGCCGCGCGAGTTCACTGTTGACCAAAAACAAGAACGTGTTGATGATTCTGAGCAGTGTTTGGTCATGTTTAAACATGACAAACCCGATTTTTTGCAATAACATGTGATAATGGATGAAGCATGGATCCATTACTTCACCCCGGAATCAAAACGATCGTCGTCTGAGTGGAGAGCAACTGGTGAACCTCGTCCAAAGGGCCGGAAGCACAATAATAGGCTGCAAAGGTTAACACCTCGGTATTATGGGATGTGCGTGGAAATATCATCAACAGTGAATGTTATATAACGTTATTGGAAAGTTTGAAGACCGAAATTACAAAGAAACGACCGCACAGGACAAAGAAAAAGTCAATCAAAACCATGACAAAACTATATGAGTTGCTTACACATCCACCGTATTCGCCAGATTTGTCTCCCAGCGACTACTGGCCGTTCGGACACCTCAAAGAAATGTTAACCGGTAAGAAGTTTCGCTCGAATGAAGAGGTTATTGCTGAAACGCAGGCCTATTTTGAGGCAAAAAATAAATCGTTCTACAAACAAAATACAATAATACAAAATGAAAAACAATAATTGAACATATAAATTGACAAGTTTGATTTTTGATTTTTTGACTGAGAGACCCCATTAGTCTATTTTACTGTCCATTTGTCTATTTTCATTTTTGGAGTAGAATGAAGCCATTTTTGAGACTTTTCGTGAATAAACCGAGTGAATACATTTGAGTGAGGTCTGATGGTATTTTTAGGTATATTATGGGTCCTAGGTATGTGAAGTGTATCTGCGATATATGATGTTATATCACCAGCAGGTGTTACTTGCCTTTAGTGGTTTTACGGTGCTTTCAAAAACAGTGTTTCAATCTGCATTACTGATATTGAATCAGATTGAACCAGATACTTACAATTTGTTTATTAGCTTACTCTCTTGCGGGATCAATAATTTTTTAAATTAACGTTTCCACAAGTGTCAAATATTAACACAGAGACTACAAAATTTCGAAACAAATCTAGGTAGAAAATATGTTTCCTTTGTGCGGCCGTGAAAAATATCAGATTAGTGAAAACAGGCAAATTTTGATGCCGGTATATGCATAGTATACTTTGATAACAAATCTCATAGAAATTTCTTAATCACAAATGAAAAAAAATCACACTTATGTTCGAATAAAATATAATTTTTATAATAGCTGTTGAACTGGAGCAAATTTCCCAACTATTCACATTAAAGAAAAAAAAATCAAGAAATTATTGGGTCAAATTTTCATTCATTTCAAACAATAAAGTTTGCATACTAATTGAATTGACGGTCAATCACAGCATATTTGAAAATATTGAAAAATATGTAGAGTAAATGACTAGATGTTTGTTCTTTGAATTGAATTGTCTATATATGTTCACTCATATCAGAATTGATTCGCGAATTGAAAAAGACACTGACACAAGTGAGAGGGACTACTTTAAAGAGGACAAAATAGAAATTGATGAATAAATAAGTATTTTTTTGAGAAAAATGAAAATTCATTTTATTTTTTGAAGAGACAGCTTATATTGACAGTTCCTCGGTAGATATTGATGTTATTTTCACAATAAAGTGATGGATGTAGCCGTTACTATAGAAAGTTTCAATTCTCATTTTTCATGGTAATTTTCACAATTTGGCAAAGACGCATTTGTTGATTAGTCGCATTTATAATATGCAATTTGATGTATAATTCAGTATTTGTGCATTTAATATTTGAAATAAGTTGTTGGTCCAATTAATATTTGTTTACAACAAGAATTTGAATGCACCAGAGCCCAATAACAGAAAAAAGAACAAACTACCCATATTTTTCACCTTCTTTAATTTGTATTACGAGTGAATCATATATAGTTTACGGTAGATACATTTTCATTGCCAGCTCGAATTAAGTTTCTTGGTGGATCACACACTAAAAAATGCAGTATGGAAAAAGATATCCATGGTTGCCGCATCCCTCAATTATTCTTTAGATTTGGATACAAAAAAGAAACTCTGTTTCTTGCAGTATTATTTCTTTATAAAATTGAGAATTTATTATTATCTTCCATATATCTCATTTGAATGTAAACAACGTTTTCCGGTCATTAAAAATTATCTAATTTCACAATGAAAAACGTGATCCCATTACGAACTCGACATTCCTCTAAAAAAGACGATTTCTCGGAAATCTGCTTGAAACCGAAACAAGAAAAAAGTTTACCTCATACCTGACCTGAATGACTATAATTATTCAAGATCTCGATTCGTGTTTGTTTTGATAATTCACATCCGAGTTCTGGACTCTATTCCCGGGTACGTGAGCGGAAAATAACATTTTTCGCCCATTACAAATACGAAATATTCATAGAGTCGGTCTCGTATAAATGAAAGGTTAGTTTCGTAATATGCCCGATGAGTCGCCGGTTGTTATGCTAGTTACGTGCAGGTTATGAGAGAGGAATGTGTATCGTTCGAATGCTTATTTCCACCGAGCAAGGCCAAGATCCTCGTAGTTACGAGTCTTACAGGATGCTAAGAGACTAGGAATTGCTTCACGATTTCATTTAATGATCATAATGAAGACATTGAGGTATATGTAGGTTCAAAAACACGAGACTTCCGAATGTGGGTCTAAAAACACAGGTGTAGGTTGGTTTATAAATCATCCAGAAACGATCTAAAATCGAAGTGAGTTCAATAATAATTGAGAATATGGGTTAGTCTAGAAAAACGAAAGAAATTTGGGACTAAAAACGTAGTTTGTGGATTAATGTGGCTGTATCATGGACACAGCCACATCAATAAAGAGATGGTTGGTTTGGAAGCCATATCAGAAATCGATTTAGTAAGTTTGGAAACACTAGAAACGGAAAAATGACCTAGAAAGCTTCTCAAACACTTTTGATGATATCGACCTCCCACTGCTTTTGAATGAAATGGAAGCATATAGCTCATGAGGACCAATCTCAAAAAATGCGTACTAAATTTACTGATGATACGATAATGACCATCAAAGGTGATACGAACTATATATCTTAGCACGACATGAGTGATTAATCATTCATGTCGTGCTAACTTTTAAGATAGCAATTGAATAAAATTGTTTTATTATTGTTTTCCTCAAGTATGCTGTTAATAAGTATCCTGTAAGGGTTTTGCATAAGAAATGAGCTTTAAAAAATGAACTATAGTGAGGTTTGATGTTGACAAAAAGTCTATGAGACAGAATGAATCTTTTTAAAAGCTCCTGGTTATATTTTTTGGAACGTAGTCTATTCGGGAGAAATCACAACCCAAAACTAGTGAAACCACTGTGTTCAAAATATTTGTCCATTTTCCAAATCAAGAAAATTACAATTAGAGGTTTTGCTTAGCATTTTAGCTGTTTTAATTAATCACTTATGTATGGCAATTTTATTGGGGTAACAACTCTGGAGTTGACCTGGGTTTTGTTACACATGAACTCATCTTTAGGAGAATATTTGGGTTCATGACAACCGATTTTTTAAAAACCAAATAAAATCATACTTAGACTTGAAAAATTCTGTTCCCGAAAAACAACGCAAAAAATAAAAAAATATTGATAGGCAAAAGCTAAAAATCCTTTTGAAATATTCTGATTTTGGTTCTGGTTGAATATTAATGTTGTTAATTACCATTAAGACTCTTTTGCAGTAATATGATCTTACTTGATTATTCAAAAGATTTAAAACCATGCTTTGCTATGGTTTTAGATCTATCGATAAATCCATTCTGGGGCATCCGAATACAGAATAAGCTAATTGAAAAAATATACAATATATCGTAAAAATACAACACAGAAATTAAAAGTTTCGTAATGTAACTCCTTCAAAATATATTTCATCAAAACATACACCACCATAAATGATAACCACAATGAAAAGAAAATAGAATATCAAATATTCATATTTCTATAAAAACATACTAACATTCAAATAGAAGACTAGTGAACAAAATATCAAAAAATTGAATAGTAGAACCACTTGAGATAAATTTAATTATCATACCAGTACCATTCGCTACCTAAAATCAACTTTTTATAAGAATCCAACTAAAGAATCTACCATCCGCCTTGTATATCCAATACCGTTTCGCAAGACAACTCTTAACAGACTATTGTTTCCCAGTGATTAAATCTGAAAAAAAAACTAGACGCAATTAGCCGCGCATACCTGAACTTGTACAATAAAGAAATGCATAAATAAGTCGATAATGTCATAGGTGAGTCACGAAGATTTTTGTTTCTTGAACAATTGTTTTCATAGTACTTCCTCTGACATTTTATTTGTTTTTTCTGAAACCACTCGAAAATTATTCAATCTTTGGGGAGTGTAGTTTTTTGGACTTAGGCCCAAAAAAAGTCATTTTCTAGTCCAGAAAAAAGCCAAATTCTGATCTCAATCATACTACCTTTAAATTTTCAAATATAGAAAACATTTATGCAGGAAAATTGTATCCAAAACAAGTACCGTACCGAGGCACTAGAACTGCTTCACGCTTCACGACGCGCTTTTCATCAATCAAGTTGACGTCTTCAGCATTCGTTATGAAATTGATTCAAATATGACTCACAGGATGGCTACACAATATGGTACATGAAAAAGGAAAAATGTCACTTACACGGAACACCGTCATGCTCAATGGCGGGCATACGATGTTTCGGAATAAGACACTTGCTCTATTTCCTCTTCAGCACCAATTTGATTACCATTACAAGATGAAGCATTCAATTCATTAATAAAATGATGACTTTATGTTATGAACCACTTGAAACTATACATGTTATCGATGACATATTTGCATCAGGATCTATGCTTTCATCAAGCAGACTTTAACATGCGTAGACACTGGAGAAATGTGTGTGATAGATCTTCCAAATCCTGAAAATACGACCGAGTTCAACCTTATCGCAATGTATACAATTCCTTTCCAAGCGAAGAATCAGAAACAGTCGAGCAAGTCTGCACGAACTACACGAAACATCATCTAAAGTTTACGGAAAATAATATTACACAAATAAACGTATACGAAACGAAAATATAAAGCAAGCAAATCCAAGTCGCTTTTTTATTTTGCCGTGAACCGAAGACTTGCAGAAGAACGCTGTAATAGTCTAGTTTTCCAAAACTGAAAATTATGATTATGGTGTCACTCTTATCGAATTGGCATTTGAAAATGTTATGAAAGCCGATAAACAATGTGAATGTTATAAACAATCAAGTGAAAAAAATAATCTTGAAAATTTCCTGGTAAAAAGGTAATTCTCCATGGAACTCTACTAACTTAGAAAAACTAAATCGATTCATAAAGCGACCAAAATCTTATTCCTAACCTATACTTTTTGGAAAACTTTTTGAAGCATCTCATAATCAGCTACTGTACCCGTTGAAAATAAATGTACTATAATTTTAAAAGTGATGCTTTTGAAATTTAGTACTGGAGCAAAAAAATCATTTCTTTCAATGACGAAAAAAATATTATTTGAATATTTTTGATTAGTATTATAAAAAAGCACTATAAATCATGGTTTTGAAAAACGATAACTTTATTTTTATGGTTTGTTAATCAATAAATGCATCTGAAGATCATTGATTTTTATCAAAAATTATGATTTCAAAAAACTTCAGGGACTGGAGACAAAATTCGACAAAAATTATATCAAAGTATTGAGAAAACAAGATAATAGCCATGATTGAAAAAAGTTTTTTCTGATTTCTTCAATCACACTTTCAATTTTGTAACTAATTTTTCCAAAGATGATATTTTGTTAATTTATTTATTTATGGTATTGCCTATTTTTACAAAATAATTAACAAATTCACACATATGTACTATAACTATCATCTAGATGTAAGGGAAAAATATAAAAAAAGAAAGGCAAAACTAAGCCAAACAATTAAAATCTTTTCATAGTCTTTTCGAATGATTCCGAAGAAGAATTAAAACGTTCTAAATCCACATTGTAAGTGTAAGCTAGTCTCAAAATTCTACCTATAGACTCATTCTGGCCATAGTTAGCACGATAAAAGGATACTTTGAAGATTTCTGTAATTCTTGTTCTCTTTGGATTCACATTTGAAGTTATAAGTTCAACAAGTTCCGGGAAAATAATGCTACCCATTGATTATTTTGTGAATTAGCGTAAGATCTGATTCTAATCTTCTATGAAAATCTGTCTGTCTGTTTAAAATCTGTTTTCCGTTAATCAGCTGCCGCCCCCATACGAACGACAACTCTCAGAAGTTGAGAAACTTATGCGAGCTAAGGGTTAACGAGGTCTTACCTTTTACCGTGTGATTCCTAACACGGACGTGTGATTCCTAACATGAGCTAAAGTATTCAAGTTAACGATGTTCAATATAGTTTTATAGTTATATTTACCACTATGATATCCCAGTTTATATTCAGAGTACCATAAAAACTTTTTTTGAACACTTTTAAGCACATCAATATCTACATGATATAAAGGGCACCAAATTTTGGAGTTGTATTCGATTATTGATCTAACAATTGAACAATATATGATATTTAAGGAAGAAAGAGATAACTCCTATGTAGATCTAAGAGTGAAATCTAAAATTTTTAGTGCTCTAGAAGTAACATTCGCAATACGCAGTTTGAATGACGTTTTTGGGTCAAGGGTGACTCCTAAATCTTTTTATTTGTTGTTTCCAGTTCTGACTGCTTGATTTTATATGAACTATTTCGTTAGAAAAATAAGAAAATTCATAACATTTGTCTATATTCAATTGCAATAAGTTTATACCACACCAGCGAACAAAGTTAGATAAATCGCATTGTAATAATTCAGTATCAGATAAGTCATGAATAATTTTGAACACTTTCAGATCATCAGCAAACAGAGTATATCTGTTTGAATCTGTTTTAAAAATCAGTTTTTCCGTTAATCAGCTGTAGCCCCCATACGAACGACAACTCTCAGAAGTTGAGAAACTTGCAATGATTTGCAAATTACGGGTGATTTTTTGATAGTGGATTATTGTTTATACGTGTATCCACATCTGTTTTTTTCATTATTATTATATTCAATTGGTCGAAGTAGAACTTGTAGTTCAAAGATATTGATCTTCTGTTTAGAGCATTTCCTGCTTCAGATATCTCAAATGATTGTTAAGATATTTGAGAAAATCAAAAAGCTTTTTTTAAGTTTCATATACTTTTCAGATACCATTCAGAACCGAATGACACCTCAATCGTAAATTTTAGTCTTGAAAGACATTTATGAACTAGACTATAAGTCTGTTCTCGTCATAACATTTAGCGTGAATTACTCGAATAACGGGCTAAAACAAACTAAAAGGCAACTACACGTAATTAAAATTGTATCAAAATGGTTTTCAAGAAATGAATTGCGCCGCGTTTTCGAAGTACAAAGGCATTCATTAGCCGTGAGATTTACCCTTTGTTCCTTGTATAACTGATTCTCTGTGAAAAATGATGAAAATAACAGAGTTATGACACGTACAGAAGAGTTGTTACCGATATTTTATTAGGCGAATAAACTGTGTATAATTTCATACAAAAGAGTAAAGAGGAATAAAAAATAAAAACTGAAAATAGAATGTTTTAAAAAAATCCCTAGGAGCATCTCCTCTTCAGAGGTTTGCATTTGTAATGTTTGCTGTAAGATCTACCAAGTTTTGAGTTTTGGAATTTTTGGATTTGCAAGATTAGTACCCGAAACCTCCATGTCAAGTTTTCGATGGCTCACTCTGTATAATATTCGAACGATATACCTCAACGTGGCATCCCTATCAATTGTTCCAGTCGTCGACGCGTCGGTTTGAGTCGATTTGAATAAGAACAATGAATCCGCTGAACGAGCCGTGACGGGAATATCGCACACGACATTTCATGGGATAATCCGACATAAGGTCGAAGTATATCGCGAGATTTGCAAACGTTCGAAACGTTTAACGTGTTACGCTGAAAACCGAATCGACGACCCTTTCGACTGACCCCTCTCTTTTTTTACGACGTCAAACTATTCGCATGGTCGTAAGGAGCTGATAAGAGCGGGGGAAGTGATTTTAGGTAATGGTGAGCCGACACAGAAGTAGGAAGGAAGGAAATTGGAATCCTGAGAATAAATTGTTGAATAAGAAGAGAATGCTGACGATTCGGCTTTGTGGTTATTTCGACAGATGGAAATTATAGAAAAATATGGCGCAATCGGTAGGATATTTAGGCATGAAGTACCTCTCGGATAATTTTCGTTACAAATGCTTGCACGAAGTCTGCATTTTTAGCGCAGTGGTAGTCGATGATTATTGCAAGAGTATTACGGGAAAATTCCCGTACAATTTCTTCTCAGGGGATAGAGTAAGATTAGAGCAGAGCCACACATGGACATCATTCATGAGGTCACAAAATGGTAAACAAGTCTCTTGAATAGAAGTAACATGAGTAGCTTGAAAAAAGAGAATAATCAAGAGAAAGCGAATTTTCCTGGTCGGCAGGATCGGAGATATGGTTGAAATAATTAACAAGGACACAACGAGGCATCATCATTCAATTCAATGAGAAAGGATAGATTGATTTAAGTCAAGTCTGGTTTTCCCAAATTCACATTCTATCGATTTGAAAGGTGGTTGTATGGGATATATCTGCATTTGGGTGGGAACAGACTGACACTATACTGAGTGTCAAGCAAGTAAAAAATTGTAGAGTGTGGCAGACATGTTAACCGCGAGGTTATCAAAATCATTGATAAGGAAGTCAGGATTAGTACGAAATGTAAAGAATACAGAGAAAACATTTCTGGAAATACATATAGGTATACTATTATTTAGGGTCCTTCTCAGGTCCTTCTCAGCAAAGTAAGGATCAGCTCACAATGATTAGAGAACTGTTTACTGGCTACTGTCAAGAAGAAATGAGAAAATTGGGCTGTATAGCGGACATATTTTGGTAGGAAATGATGGAAAATTACAGATGAGTCCTCAAGAATATGACAGATATCCAACAAAGGATTCGTACAAAGTAGCATAGGAAACAAAATTGTTGAATTGGATATTATGACGAGATGGAAGAAAACGAAATAAGTCCGTGAGGCACCCACGAGGTTGGCATGTTTTCAGGAAAAAGCTGCTCCCAGAAATTGACACCGAAATATTAGTACGCAATATCCATTTCGCTCATTGGAAAAATACTGAAAGTGAACAACGGGATCAATCGCTTTTCTAATACCCGCTCCCCACGAAAGAGAAACCGAATACATTTTTCCCATTTGGAATATTTCAACAGTTTCTTGCTATTAACACCAATATTGTCGGTGGCAATGAACGGATGTTTATTCAACCAAAAACTGATTATTTGAACACCGTAGCACCTCCTCGAATATTCCGCCGTCGTTAATGAATGTTGAATTCGATGTTTAGCGAGAATTCGGGGAAGGATTATGTACCCAATGGGGGCGCTTGCTGCTGCTAACTTAGTAGATAAACATTAAATCAACACACATACGGGTGAAGACGCCTTGAAAAACAAACTCGACACAGCTCGGTGTCTTTCATGTCGCCACGGAAAGTTGAACAACTTTGTGTTGGGACCTTCTTGCACCATTATCAGGCCTGGCCCGGGTCTTTTGTCTTCGAGAATTTTTGTACGGTCACAGGATGATTTGTGTTAGGAATCACACGTTAGAAAGTGAGACCTTGTTAGTCCTTGGGTTGCACAAGTTTCGACTTCTGAGGGTTGCCGTTCATAGGGGTGCGACAGCTGGTTAACAGAAAAACAGATTTAAACAGACAGATACGTTTATATCTGACCTGACAAATATGGGCTGGTTCAGCTCATATTTGTCAGGTCGTAGCCAGATGGTGGAAACAAACCACCGCTCAGAAATTGGAAAAATACATAAGGGTGT
>WOGN01007101.1:0-10448 GCA_015342105.1 Leptinotarsa texana | reverse complement strand
AAATTGGTTGACTGTGAGTTGAATAAAAACACAATAGCAACTTTCACGTCTCTCTATGTACTGTAGAGTTTTTTTTTTCATTTTTAGGTACCTATTCATATTTTTTCCATTGCTCTGAGCGTCTTCTACAATGAAATTCGAATAAAAAAACCTTTCATGATTATCTGAAACATATCTACATCAAAAATATATTATATGTATTATAATGTATATTATCTGTATATTATAATAACTTCTGAAACGAACACTACAATTGTAACGAAGTAATTTATATAAAAAAGTTAATGGCGCAATAAATGTTCAATTTGGAGTCCTTCCATTCCGAGACATTTTTGAACTCAGTTATTCATATGATTTATTGCTCTTAACCTTCTGCTGCATTGTTGCGAAATCATTCAAAATCCTCAATCTCGAGTATTTCGCATTTTGTATCTCTATGCCAGCGTAAATCCTATTTTTCAATGTCCTTCATTGAAAATAGTCCAAAATAGTAAGATCTGGTGATCTTGCAGGCCATCTTATTGGTGCTTTATTTGTCTCGAAATGGAAGTACTCCAATTCGAACATTTATTGTGCAAATAATTTTTCTGTGTACACAAATACATTCGATTCAATTTTTATTATAATTATAGTATTTGTTTCGGATGTTATTATTGCTATCATTTCTTTTTCTGCTCAATAAAACACATATAATATATTTTTCTTGTAGATATGTTTCAGATAATCATAAAAGATTTTCTTATTCGAAGTTAATTGTTGATTGTATTCAGGCATTTCAAGACGGTTATCCAAATAAAAATGGCTCCATAGTCTATTCCAGTACTCTTGAATCAACCCAAATTCACTTTCTGTTTTTCTTTTACGTTTATTATAGTGAGAGCTTAAGAAGTTTGAAAATTTTGCCAAGAATATTTCGATTGAAGTATATTTTTCTGAGAACATTGAAAGATGATAGGGGTTCATAACTCCAAATATTTGACTTACTGTAGAAAATTTATCTTTTTTCTCGAATAATACACTTTCACATTTAGAAACCTTCAATATCAAGTTATGAACTATAAACTCACTCACACTAGGGTGGGTACTCGAATACCCACCCTAATCTTATCTCATAAAAACTATTGAAAAACAGGTTTGATTCGAGGTAATTTTTCAGGTATTATTTCTATAAACAACTGTTTTGGATTTTTTTATTTCAGTGATTCTGTTGATGGAAAATTATAAAAGTAAAAGGTTATAGTGAAGCCTCTAGCATAGAATAAATTCAGAAACAAGCACCTTCACTATTCTTCTTGACCAACTAAGTTGGCGTCTTCAGGATATGAAGAAAACTAAAGAGGCCAACTTATGGTATTACACTTTTCACTTTGTAAACCATTTCAGTATGAAATAATGAAACATTTTCGAAAAATTATTCAGTAAATTGAGTCACTGAGTCCGACAAGGGAAATTCCACTGTAATAAAAAATGATAATACTAATAAAACATTGTAACTTATTTTTTTGAATAAAAAGTTATTATTCTGCAATGATCCAATTAATGAAGTAGAAAAAAATTTAATAACTTTAAAATTGAAAGCAAATTGAAATAGTAAACTTTGATTCCCCACACACTTTCGAATACAATATGCATATGTCAAACTCTTGCATTTACTTGAAGCGAATATATATGCTATTTTGAACACGAAAGAAAATATTGCACAAGGGTTGTTCCTGGAGATGGTCTTCGTCGCATAATTAGATCAACACCAAAATAACATATCTATCATTATTTGTAACGTTAGTTAAACATGAAACTGGTAAAAAACATAGAAAGTTTCATTTCTCTTTTGTTCATTATGATTTCCTACTACGTAGTAACGGCTACTTCTATCACTTTATATCTATTATTACCTGAGAAAAATTATCATACCACAGTACAATTCCATATAAGTAGGCACTATAAATTCTCAGAAATATCATTGTATTGTAACGAAGACATTGTTGTCAAGGTTGAGATTCAATTTTTTTTTCATCATCATCATTTATTTTTCCTCATCTGCTTAGGAAAATTTCTGTACGCCACTAGAAGAAACATATCAATTCAGAAACGTCAGTCATTTCTGAGAATTTAGTGCCAACTATTTTGAAATTATTGTATAGTTAACTGGTTTTTGATAGAAATTAATATTTCTGTGAGGCAATTGAGTTTGGATAGTTCTTTTTTTCATAACGCCTTTCTCATTATTTCAATTATTTTAAATATGTGTGTTTTCTCAACGATTTCATGCAATTGTGTAACTTTCCGGTAACTTTTCAATAAAGTTTTCGTCTCACTAATTGCATCGCTTCTCGGGAAATACTGATTCATTCATTCATTCATTAACTTTTCCGAACTTCTCTTCAAGCCTCTTCGTCAATTGCAATCCTAACTATCTTTCCAGTCAAAACTTTTTAATGACTGCTACTGTCGTAACGCAGTAGTTTTTGTTTTATAATTTTATATTGGATAGACTCGGTTGATTTAGGTGTAGGTTTTGAAATTATCTGTCTCAATTCTGAAAAGTTTGTTTTTCGGTAATTAGGCATACCTCCTGTATCTTTAGTGCGATGGCCTTTTTGAATGTATTTAATTTGTTATATTGCTACACGTATCCGTCTTGATTTATACTTTTGTATATTCATTTATTGAGTGGTTTGACTTATAACTGTGATTTAGAAGTTTTCGATAATAATATAATAATAATAATTCTAAATTTAAATAGTTCACAACTCTTTACTCTTTATATTCCTTGTACATTAAAACAACACTATATAGTAGTACAATTCACTGTAAGATTTTCACTATAAAAGATTTACAAAACCGCAATACGCGTTTTGCTGTAAATAAGTTTCCTCAAGTAGAAATGAGGCAGCTGTTGTCGAAATTTATCTTATTTTGTGAGGAAGAATTGGATATTAGGAAATCTACCAAAGGAAGTTAGTAGAAATAGAATCTATTCATTTGAAGGTGGTTGACAATGTTCCACTCAGACGGATCATTATCTCCAGATATTCAGCCACTCAGAGTTTGTTCAGATTTTACTACCAATAATTAAACCACTGCAAGGAAAAACATCATCTTTTGTGAAAAATTCAAGGCATTTTGTTGAACTACTAGGAGAAATCGAAGTCAAAGAGCAGGATCAACGACGTGGAAAGCCTCTACACCAACGTTCCTGTCGAAGAAGCAGTTCGAATCATACAGAAGAAACTATCCGAAAATGGGGACCTGAAAGATCAAACAAATTTACCGATACAAGTAATCATGGAATTACTAGGATGCTGTGTACGAAACTGCTACTTCCAACTGAAGGACGAATTCTTTACGCAAGATGAGGGATTCCTAATGGGATCGGCCATTGAACAAGGTCATAAGAAGCCCCGAGTCTGGTTGGGATACGTAGATGACAACTTCATTATATGGGACTATGGGAATGCAGAACTAGACATTTTTCTGAAGCACATCAACACCGTTAGTCCTTCTATCACTTTTTCAATGGAGAAGGAAGTCCACAACGAATTGCTATTCTTGGACGTACTGGTGAAGAGGACCGACACTAAATGGGAAACATCTGTATATCGAAAACACGGTATAGTTTCTGAACCACCATCTGTCGACTAAGAGATGGATCATCAAGACTTTCAGACCGTGCTTTCAGGCTCTGCAATACAAAAAAAGGTCTCTAAAAGGAACTAGGCATCATCAAAAATGACCTTCAATGGAATGGTCACTCCAAAGTGATGGTGGAACAGGCTTTAGGTAGAAGACAAGAAGAGCTCCACAAGAAAGAGAAGCCGCCACAACTAGTACTTGTACTTCCCTATATTAGATGATTGTCGAAAAGGATAAGAAGAATTGGGTCCAAGTATAAAATCAGAACCTGCTTTAGATCTAGGTATACTATCCGTATCAGTCTCACGAAAACCAGGCCACCAAACGCGGACTGCGATTCCAAGAATCCAGAGAACCATACATCGGTGAAACAAAGAGGTCATTAAAAGTTCGTATTGCCGAGCACAAGTAACACACACAGCGAGGAGAAATCAGCAAATCCGGAATAGTAGGGCATGTTTGGAATCATCAACATAACATCAAGTGGGCTGAAATCATCCACAAGGAGGAACCCTGGTTTAGGAGAAAATTCAAAGAAGTCGCATATATGTTGTCCAACAACGCATTTAGCAAAGGTAGCATAGAGATACGTAACATATGGAAATCTCTAATCAAGCGGAACACAAACAACTCCCGCCAAACGATCAGCTATCGCTAAAAACCTATGAAGCGGAGAGAGGGAAGAGGGGATAGGTGAAAGCAGTCGAATGACCTATAAATAGTCAGAATCTTTCAATGATTTATTTTTAATTTTAATTTTTCGTTAATAATTTAATTTTTTCAGCTCGTGTTAATGGCTCTTTTTTATTTGTTTGGTTGTTGCTTGCATGTTATTTCATTATAATTTCAGTTTTTTCGTTAATGAAATTGTTATTTTTCAGCTAATCTATTTAATTTTTTACCGATTTACTTTCAGGGATTTCAAATCAATTTATATCATACTAGACAATGTCTAATATGATATAAATTTTCATCAGTCCAAACTGATGAAAAGAATTTATTTAATTATAAAAGTCTGTTTAATGAGGCCTTCTCTTCTAATTAAAAAGTGCGCCAATTACGCAGGTACTTTTCTTTGGAATATATGTTTTTCAATTAACCTGGACATCATTTGATAATCAGTAGAGTAAACGAACTGATTCGAAGTCTTCATCAATACTTTATTTTATAATGCATTCCAATAATTCATTCTACAAAATGTATTTCAAATAATTATACCCGCTACTTTGTAATCTAATTTCACTTTACTGTTTCATTGTATACTATCGAAGACGATAGAAGTGAAAGGAGCCTGGAAGGATGCGTGACTTAACTCCACAAAAGAATCCAGGGGGTCAGTTATGTAATATAGAGTTCATCGTCGTTAAAATGAGAGTTCCTCCTACACCGCGAAAGTAGGCCGTTGTTTTTATAGTCCATGGGCCAGGAGCATCGATTATTTATTTTTAATAATGTAATTTTCCATATTCACCATAAAACCTACTGGAAACACTACTTCAATTTCTGCCAGGTTATAGTTTTTATATGCATCTGAACAAATTTTCAATTTGCATAAAGGTGGTTATTGAATGATTGTTAAATTGATGCCTAGTATTACTAGGCAGAAAAAATTGTTCACTACCAAAACTTCAGTTTGATTTATTATATATTACACAAAATAAAATAAAAACAACAATAAAAATTAATTGGCACTCCAGGGCGACTTTATTGATTCCAATGGTGCATTTGCTTTTTCAGCTGCAGGAAAACTCGGAAAAACCTGCAGCACCACATCATCTGAAGATCTTGATCTTGTATTGTGTATATTGCAATGTTCATGAAAAGACACCTGTTTCGAATATACTCCTCCTTTCCTTGTACCGTTTCCTCACTCGTTTCTTGATGAAACATGAAAGTACCTGTTCCCAATTGGAATGACTAGCTCTTGATTCACGGAGGCAAAGGCGTGGGTTGTTTTTTATAAAAATTCGATTATAAGTGCCGAAAAGAGTTACCAAATTCTAAGCTTTTATTTGGACGCCATCTACAGAAGTTTCTAAAAAACTGTACCATTTTTCATCTGACATCTGTCAGACATGTAACATCTATCACACAACTTAGTTTCACTGAGGAAGGAAACACTTCAAGCATACTAATAAAACAAAAAATATGGTTTCCTTCGGAGTTTTAATAAAAGTTTTGCATTCCCAACCTTGAAATGAATGAGTTAAAATACTTAATTGTCACACATAAATTGTCACTCGATAAAGAAATCAGAGTCACGATTCTATATATATGCTTTTCAATGATGGCTTCAATAGGAAATATTAAAAAGTACTTATTCATTACTTTATCATTACTTTATTGTACTAAACCTCACAACTTCTGAGCGAAATCCTATTTCCAAAAACCTTCAAAGACATTCAAGGCTACTATCTTACACTCTTAACAACTGATCCTTGATATCTGGCATTTCGGCAGTCTCCAGCAGTAGCCACCGTAGACCTATGTTTCACATTGCAGCCAGACACTTCCAAGACGAACTCTTCGTCGTACCCAAATTATTCCTGTTTCTATGCTATTAGTATCTCTTATACTTTGATATTTCTTTGCTTGTATGCATTTTATGCTTCTACGCTTCTTATAATCTTGACGATATTGAAGATTTTCAAGTTCCAGATGATTTTCCTTTTTATGATGTTTTTGACGATTATGCCTAGCAGAACTTAACAGATGCCATTTATTCTTATGGATTCTCAAAAATTTCACATTGGGGTCAAAGTTGAGGCAACACTACCACCTATTACATCCGTTACATACTCCACAGGAAGCCCATAACGATTTCAATTTTGGCACTCCTAAAAGTAGATATATCTGTCTGTACCTCACATTTTTTAATAACAGAACACAAGCCCAGGAGAATCCTTAAGGCGCACTGAGGGTGGAGCCTGTGTGAAATTAGCTATTCACGTTGGATTTAAATCGCTGGAGACTAAATTCATTTGATAAAACCTCCACATACACGCAGTTCTCCGAATGAATGAAGTATTGAGCAGTGAAGTTCAAGGTGTACTGAGTTGAACCTCAAAACGATGAGCAGCCACAGTCCGTCGCGTAGGTACCGCTTTTGTTGGAATCAAATGTGTAAAGTCACTTGAACATCTCCCGTGAAAGTATCTATAAAAGAGAGACAAATTTCCAACCTTTCTTCGATGTTCCAGGCTATCAAGGTTGCAAGTGATGTTTCAATCTCCAATCCATCAGCTTCGGGGTATGCTTAGGAACGAAGCTTCATACATGAGAAAAATACTCCAAAGTAGGTCTAATCTGAGCTTTATAAATCTTCAAAAGTTGCTAAGGTAGGTACAATGTTCTGGTTCGGAACAGTGTTTGAAGCTTTTGAGAAGCAGTCTTTGCAATTCCAGCGACATGATTGCGTCAAGACATATTGGTGTCCATTTCAACCCCCAATAAACTTATTGAAGCAGAAAGCGGAATTGCCTGAACTGACATTATTATATCCGGTTCAGAGACATTTATCTTTTTGGAGAAAACCGATACCTGGGTTTTTGTGGTATTGACCACTTTCACCTCACTTCGAAATCACCTTTAGAACCTCATTAAGATATGTAACCTCCGCTGCCGGCGAATTTGTGCATCTGTAGCCGATGTCCTGGAATTACACTCCAGTAATAGTCAAGTCGTTGATACACAATAAAAAGATGGCTGGAGACAATATGAATCCCTGGAAAACACCAAGGTTGATGATGAAAGTATTCGAGAGGTATCCATCGATGGCAGGGAACGTTCTTTCAGGTAGCCGAGTCCCACAAAAATGATCCGACAAGCCGTAGCATCGAAGTTTGGCCAGCAAACCCTCATACAGCACACGGTTGATGGTCTTAGAAATATCAAGCGCAACAGCTTGTTTCTCGATTGGGTTATTCCAAATATGGTTGTCATACTTCAATCACCATTTAAAACAACTCTATGACTGAACAAAAAAAGGGTATTTGTGGATGTCAGTTAGTATACTTAACCGTAACATAAAGAAAAGTAATTGATACAAACAATATGGTCTTCAAATAGTTGTGAGCATTCTGACTATCATGTATTTTGAGTACTAATGTTCAGGATTAGTATAAGTTTTCTGTATTTAAATCTTTTATTTTATGTCTTCTTTCTATTTGTATGGCATAAGAGTAACTTTATTATGACTGGGAGTAATCAAAGTTCTTTTTTCTCCGTTAGTCGATATATTTATATGAATATTCGCCCTCACTAGCAGCTGAGGCGACATCTACACCCCGCTACGAAAACAGAAGACCCAAGATAAAAATGGTAGTGTTTTTACTCGCAAGAATACATTTTTCCGTTAAAAAAATACGCAAAAAGTTTTGTCGCTGTTTCGACAGCTGTTGGAGTTTGCTGGGAGACCGAGATCTTCAGAACCATAAAATAAGTGTTTCTCTTTAATGCCGTACTGTTATATCATTCAAAACCTAAGTTTGCCGCCAATAACGCTAGTTTTGTGCTGTTACCAAACAACTGTTGGCTGCTCAGAAGTATTACAGATCTTTGAGAATAGAAAATAGAAATTTTCAATAATTGGTTTGTTACAATCTACAATTCAAAATTGGCAGAAAGGGGGTTGTTTGTGTTCAGATTGTTTCCCAAACAATATGAAATGGAAAGTGGAAAAATGAAAGGTTACCCCAATTTGTATCTGAAAGTAACTTCTTAGTAATATCTACGGTGAACGGTTTACTTTGAACTTAATTGCTTTCTCCCTCCCTTCGAAAGTTTTATAAAGATGGAAAATTAAATAGCCAAAAATAAAAGATTCGTTCAGGAAAAGGCTATGAATCAAATATTTCCACTGTACAAGTCATAGATTTGAAGTTTTTTTCGAATTATGGTTATCAATCGAATTTGAATTTTGATGTTATTATTCTCGGTGACTTGGACGAACTCCAAAGGTTGTTATGGCCTTTTCAACTGTTGAATAATTTTGTTTATCTTTTGAAAAAAGACGTTTGTAGACACTCAAATTTTCATATAACTTTCTACTCCAGTTTTTTCCAAAATGTGACCGAGCCCACAGACCAACAATTCAAACTATTGAAAAAATCTCCTTGCAATAGTGAACGTGGAAGCAGATTATATGGTAAATGAAAGTGCAGTCATCATGTAACATAATAAGCGACGATTTATGTATGTATATCAAATCAAGGTAAGACTAGGGATCTCATTGTTTTCACTTCCAAACACAATGAATTTACATTTTTAGTGCTGGCCCAATAAACAATTTTC
This sequence comes from Leptinotarsa texana, assembly GCA_015342105.1. Classification (NCBI taxonomy): domain Eukaryota; kingdom Metazoa; phylum Arthropoda; class Insecta; order Coleoptera; family Chrysomelidae; genus Leptinotarsa; species Leptinotarsa texana. The sequence continues at coordinate 1,523 of WOGN01007101.1, read as the reverse complement.
GCAATTTAGCAACTTCCTATATTTTTCGCAACATCGTGCTTGGTAAATGGTTTCGCCTTTCTAACGAAGTATAGTTCAATATTGAAGATAAGAAAAATATAATGAGGGAAGTGAACGCAATCAAGTTTTCAAATAACTTTCAAACAGCGGTGTAACAACACATCGAAAATAAACAAATTACCAGACATCATCTTTTGACGAATAAAACACCAAAATGCACTTTTACATTTTGTGGGTTTAACTTCTTAGTCAATTCGATTTTTTATGATAGGTAATGGAAAATTCTTCCAATCCTATACTGAAAATATTTTGGTGATTGTTGTGAGTAATCGACGTAACAGAATCATTAGTAAAACGCTTCACAGCACGTGAAAGTTAATAATTTGAAAGACGTGGAATATCATTCATTATAGTTTCAATCTTCCTGATATAGATGTTTAGAGTCGACATGTTGCAGTTATAAAATACTATTTCCTCTTCCTAGCGCTTTTAATACCTCAAAATCACATCTGTGCTTTGGACCTTTCCAATTCTATAAATTGTTCAGTGACAACAAAAAGAAGGATTAGGTAATCAATATATTTTGATGATAATAATTGATATAGTTCAAGTAAACGATATAGTGCAACCTACCTTTCAACATTTCCCCTTCAATAATATAGTTAGGGAGCTAACTTCGTTATTCAATAAGCATTTATGATTACATAAGAATCACAATAAATATATAATATATAAAATAAAAATATATATAATAAATATTTCGTTTATGTACGTGAGTGGGAAAATATGGATTCAAATAACAGAGTGATAATTGAAAATACTTCTGTATAATACCATATAGTCTTTTTCAACTGTCTTTTTCTGTCAGACTTCTTTGGTAATATTAGATACTTCTTATTCAATTAGCTCTATTGCCTTCTTACCAAATTTTGGAAAATTATTTTTACGCCTGATGCTTTGTTTCAGTTTTTCCCAAATCAACTCGATGGGATTGAAAACACAAAAATAGAGAGAAAGTCTCAGAATGGTGTGTCCATACTTTTCAGCAATGCTCCCAAGAGCACTTTTTCAAATGATTTTGACTATAAAACTGCAAGTTGTTGGTTTCTGGTAAAGTAATCTTCAAAATACAAATTGTTATACATTAAAAAACTTTTTATTTCATGTTTCCTCGAATTTTTATTCGATACTTCGATGAGTTATCGCGAATGATAGGAAGCGTTGTCAAGAACTGTTACACTATTCGCATCCCAATTTAGGATCAATGTATTTTCAAACCATTCCTTGAAAATATTAGCTTCCATAGTCAACATTGCAGTTCTTTAGTTTTTTTGTACATAATTTCAAAGAATTCGGAACCCATTCTTCACTTCCTCTGGACAATGATTAGGCGCGATCTTTTGTTTGCAGGCATGTTAGGCTTACACATTCTCGAGCAATCAGTCCACCCTTTCATAACTGTGTCGAGAGTGTCATACCAAGTTTCGTCCAAATAGAAAATTTGGCGTTGTTCTTGTCTATAG
>WOGN01007100.1:0-12043 GCA_015342105.1 Leptinotarsa texana | reverse complement strand
ATTCGAAGACTGAAGGATTTCGTCGGTATCAGAGCGGTCAAATCTTCGTACTTCGAACTCTTCCATAGTCACATGGTATATGGCATAGTGTTGTGGTGAGATTCTTTTAATTCCGAAAAAAATTTTATATTGCAAAAAAGAGTTATACGTCTATAATCTAATGCCAACTTTAAAGATCATTGTCGCCCACTTTTTATTCAGCTCAAAATTATGCCGCTTCCTACAGCTTTTGTATATGGAACATTGATTGAAATTCATAAAAATAGATCAGAATACATTTTACAATCGCAACGACATGAATATTCTACAAGATCAGGAAATCTTATAAGAACTGAGAGATTCAGACTGAGCACCTCACAAAATGATTAATTGAATTTGAAATTCTATAATAAGTTATCATGTCACATAAAACAACTCAGTTTCTACTGTTTCGAGCAAAAACTGAAATCATTTTTTTTAATTTTGTTATTCTACAGATGAATACATGTTATACAACATAGGTAATTCATGTGACTTTGAGTGAGTAACAATTGTTCTCATTTTCAACATTAATTGATTGATTCTTTTTATTATTATGTACACTGTTCTGTTATACAAGCTTTGTGATAGTTTTATTTGTATATATGACGTCATATTTATGAATTTTTGTGTTTTGACTTGCTACAAATATTTGTTCAAATGTATCACTTAGCCAATAAACTATTCTATTTGAATTGAAGGGGTTATATTTTTTAGGAGTGATTAATGTTTGGGAAAGAAAGTTTTTGGCTTTCTACTACTCCATCTTGATACAAAAAAGAAGGATGAGGGAATCTTCCAAAGGAAGGAAGGGGGCAAATCTTCTATTATATACTGTTCTATTTTATTCATCGGACATGATCCACATAATTTATACACTCCTAAAAATAAACTTTCATCTTTGCCAATCTCAATGAGCATGCCTGAGTTGCTGTTGATTTTGAGAGCAATATTTATTACATTCTTGTGTAGAATATCTAAAATATTTGTAGTGGGTTGGCCTAAGTAGGTTGAGATTCTATAGCTTATACTCTCTTCTCTTCCTTCAGTACATGGCTGTATTTATTTTTTTTTTTTGATAATGAAGAATGTATCAGACTGCTATCATGACCATTGTTAGCGGCTATTTGTTTTATTATGTTCACTTCTTTATTGAAATTCGCCTCTCACAAGTTCACATCAGTATGTGGATCATACCGTTGAATACTGCTACTTTGTGCTGATAGGGGTAGGTGGACTAATTATGAATGATAATATCTGTATGAGCTGATTTACGATAAATTGAAAAATCATGTTTATTGTTAACTTTTGTTATTGTCGAGTTCAAAAATGTATAGGGTCGTCCACCATCTCCATGACGAATGTGGTGGAAGACTAAAGAGAATTGATGAAATTCAAAAAACTTAGTCAACTGTTCGTTCCTGTATAACATATCAGGATATCGTCCAGATATCTATACCAATACACGAAACATTTCACCAATGGATTACTGTGTGATTTTTTCTCCAAAACGTCCATAAAAATCTCTGCCAGAATGGGACTAAGTGAGTTTCCCATTATAGTAATTCTATCACAAACAAACTTGTCCCACAATGATAATCGTACTATCTAGATTAGAAATTAATAAAACTCTAGAATTGTCAACGTCAGTCTACTCATATACTCTGAAAAAAATTACTTTCTGAAACAAACCAGGTTTCTTCCTAGATAATTATATCCACATCAGGCCATGTTTTTCTTCCACAGCGATGCGGCCGAGCCAAAATAAAAGATCGCCCTCCAGTTATTAAATGTCGGCCCGATATATTTTATTTTCAGAGGGATATTAACTAAAAGACACGATACACACACTGTCGAGGTGCCGCCATTACAGATAGCCGATATATTATATCTGGCAATTTATTACTTTCGCCTCTCCGGAATAGTTCTCATAAAAGTATCCCGACACCTTTACGTCTGTACTCGACTCCGGTATTCCCGGAGTTCTGGAATGTTCGGCAAGCCGGAGGCGTCGATTTCAATGGAAGTTTGATGACGGAGTGTCCCGTTTCCAGAGGAGATGGGAAATAGTTTTTCTAGGTCGAACGTTGGAGGAAAACCTTCGTAAGTTCATGGGAAAATGAATGGTGAATAGCAAATGATCATATGGAAATTATAATGAAATATGACCGTTATAATCACACCAGCTGCATTCAAGTATCGATTCAACAGTGTTCTCTACGAATGTGAGAGCAAAAAAGTGCTAGAAAAAGAATATGGCAAACTTCAAAATCTTCAAATAGTAATACAAACTATCAATAAAAATGGGAAAACATTGACATAACTGACTTTCTGTCATAAAAAATTTACATATGACTATCATTACAACCGCAGTTTTCAATTGACCTCTGGGTCATCTCATTTGACTCTTCCGGTTCTTTTAATTCATTTCTCAGATCAATCTCTCCGTTACTCTGAAATGCGATTGTTCATAATATACTTTTTCAAACAGAAATAAGCCAGGAGGTTTCCATGTTTCGTTATCAACCGCATAGCCTTTTTCCTCAAAGCTAGGCTCCTGCTACCTACCCATTTTCACATTCCATATGTCATTCTCCCTACATCGCTGCTTTCCGAATCATCTCATAATTCATTCCTGTTTCTTCATTTCACTGTTTTTTCTATTCATTCCTCTGTCGTTCGCACTTTTCCATTCAGTTTACGTCGTTTGGCCTCGATTTCTTCGTTACTGTATCAAACTGATCATTCCAGTCATTCTTCTGGTTACAAGGTGATTCATGTGGCAATTTCAGAATCATCAACCATCTTCTGCTCTCTATCCCCATAGAGCCCAGTCTGTATCATCACATTTACAAGTTTGTCTTGTCATCGTCACTTTTAGCACTTTCCTCACATTCTCATGTCATATTCTATTCCATTCACTCAATCTCGTATTCGTGTTTTGGAAACCATTTGTCATCCACTCGGCATACCTGTATATGCTTCACACATCGACAACGAAAATTGTCTTCGTAGACCCAACTTCTAACCTCACACTTTATCCTTGTACTCCACTGTCACGCACTTGGAGTGAGGTTTCAACCACTCTATCATAAATGATCCGCTGATATCCTTTCCTTATATTCAACTTCCTTCCAATCCATCTTCTCATTCTTCCAATGACTCTTATCATATGCTTCCGCACTTCCTTCATGGTGATCGGAAACAAATCGCAGTCGACCATAATTCCGAAGTAGTTTGTACAATTTCTCTTCCATTTGTTCCGGTCACGGCTGATTTTTTATATTTCTTGCGACTACAGACAATCATTCAGTCTTTATCCCATTGAAGTCTACCAATTACTGATTTTTTCAGGCCTGGCATTTCTCATAGACCCAAATCCATTTTGCATCCGTCCCTTGCACCCAGGACCACGTGTTGGTCGTCAGCGAGTTTTTTATATCTCGTTTAACCCCTTTGGTTCCTTCAAACTAATAGCCAGAAATAGGAAGCTAGGTTAGAGTACTTTGGGCATACTCTGTCCACAGTTTACCTTACGAGGCATCAAACTAAGGCTCGTCTTTCCCACATTTTCAGGCACAGCATTTAAGAGGGCTAATGCAACAAGTACCCCCACCAACAAATATCATTATCTCTTATTTGTGTACCATTCTTCACATTGCTATATTGTGTCCATCCTCGCCTCCAAATCATGCTGTCATTGCGAAAGTGAATCTTCCTTCCTCACACCAGGACTGGAATTTTCCATTAAGAAACTAACAAAATCAGGACTGAATAACTAATCAACTTCGCAACACTATCAGATAGGCCAAGGACAAAAGAAAGTATCTGGCTTTCGTCAGTGTTCACAGTATTCTCTGTTCATGTGGCTCAGTTCACATTGGAACTACCAAATATTTCAACTATACTAAGGTATAAGAACACAAGCGTAGCTGCCGTTCATGCAACCGAAAAAATCCACAATTGGAGACCATGTCCTAGTAGAGATAGACCACATAATGAACTACTGTCCTATCTTGATCAATGCATAACCCTTCACGATTTCATTGAGGCCATTGATCTATAAGCATCCCAACAATTTCAACAAAAAATAAGAAGGAATACGAGGCGACAGAACGTATTACTCCGTACTCAAGAAAGGTATGAATGTACTAGAATACAACTCTAATCTACGTTCCACCAGCAGTATACCTATCAATAACATGCATCAATCAGAACAACCTAGTTAATAATGCGGACCAACTGAAATGATTCAGCAAAATTGCGGACCAATCAGAAATAAACATTTGCATGGACAGCCCGCCATCACCCCCACCACCGTCTCCAACACCTTCCACACCACCATCCACTCCACCGCTTATATCACCCTACGGAATTATAAATAGTAGGGAACACAAAACTCGCCAGTCAGTCGCTACTGGGACTTCCAGATATCATATTCGTCCTCTCAGTTAACGCACATACCACTAATGATGTGTGCTGCAATAGGTGATAAAACGTTTGCTACTTCGGGTAGAAAACCATACTGTTGGAATTAGTGTATAATTTGGGGAAAAATTGAGTGAGTCCATGGAGTTGCTGTGTTTTCCAGAGATTGAAAGAAATGTAAGTAGGCGAAAATCATAATTCAAAAAATATGTGTTATCAAAAAAAGTTAGCAGGAATTTAGCTGACAGAAACGGGTATCGTTCAAATGCAGTTTATATTTTGATTGTAGAGATTACCTCCTTGAATTCCTGATTCCAAGAGATGAAGACCCAAAATTTGTATTTCTTCCATACGAACCAAAGTATACCGACAGACTGGTTTACATTTTTGAAATGAACATAATATTGGCTTTTAAAACTAAGGAATGCGATAAAAAATATATTGGCAAAATTAGCAGGCTATAAAGATCTTCCTCTCGAAGATGAACACTTGGTAATCGAAACGGTGATGAAGGTCTCATTTCTAATGGGTCATTTCTTGCACTCTCACGTAATTATAGGTGGAAAACAGGTGAAAGTTAGGTCTCAAATATAAAACTAATGGTAACAAAATACTAGGGAACAATTTAACGACCCTCATCATACAAAGTAATGATTCACCTAGACGCATGTGAAAACATTATATCATCATATCATCTCCTGATGATGCTAACTTGGTAAGCGAAGCGCGCAAATGCGTTCCAGCGATGAAAAACCGTTTTCCGTAGAAGGCGTATTCATTATTACCATTGCACAAAGCTTGCCATCTAGCACAATCTGAAACATAAATTAGCCTGCTTCGCGATAATGCATATTCCCCGTCGCATTACCTCGTCGTTACGCTCCTGCTTTTGTACCGCCGCAACGCCTGTCGGCGGGAGGTTGATCTATAGAACTAAATTAAAAATGTTTCGCTGTGCGTCGTCAATTTAGTCGAAACGTTTCTGCCGTGTACAAAGGATGTCATAATGTAGTATTCTTTGTGTCGCGGCGAGGTCGTCAAATGGCTCCTTTCAAACTAATTTCGGGATTCGACTGGACGTATGCCGGGAACGTGTCCAAAAAAGCTTTGCTACAAGAGTTATTAGCGAAAATGGCCTTGTTGTTTTTTATCGAAATTAAAAATACGCTACGAGCTGTTTCGATGAAAATGTATCCCTGCACCGTGACTCGCATGTGACTACAACAAAGAGATTATCATAATAAATGAATGAAGCGTCAATTGTAGAAATACACTGGAAGAAAAATTATTGTTTTTGGTGTTCGACATCGACTACATTGGTCATTGACCTCGTGTCCAGGGTAGGCAATGTTAATAAGTCCCCGAGCCATCTAGTCGTTATCTGATAAAAGTTCTGCATACAAGCTTTCATATTGTGATGAGACTTTATTGCATCCAGTATATATTGTATGAAGTTCCGGCTAAATCGCGCTATTATTTTGTATCACTCAACATTTTATTTTTGACTTCGAAGCCATTTTCAAGAACTGGAACGATGAAATACGGCTGAACTAAAGTCTCAATCTGCCTTTACTTCAACCTCTTCCATTGATACCGTATACAATCTCCAGGTCAGGATAATCCGCAAATTTATTGGAATTGACAAATTTCCCAACTCTCCCAACCAATAAAACAATTAAACAACATGTACGCATACGTGGAAATCATTACTATTTCGAAACGCATCTGAAAACACTTTCCAACAGTCTTCTGAAAGTCATACCCCCGTCTCGTCAAGGACTCTAGTCGTATTCTTCAGTCGCATTCAGATTAGAAGTATATGAGTTGACAGGAGAACATGAAATTAATTGCCGCCAAATCACTTCACCGGTTTAGAGCGAGTTGGCCGCTTAGCAGTACTTTACTGTTTTTCTGCTCGATTATAGGATTCCATACATTGCGAGTCCTACGCTAGCTTGGCTAAATGCTTCGTTGGACAACATATATGCAGCTTTCTTGAACTTTCTCTGGAACCAGTGTTTATCTCTGTGGATAATATCAGCTAGGAACTACTTGATAATATGTTGATGAGTCCAAACATGGTCTGCTATTCCCAATTTGTTAGTTTTTCGCTATGTATTTCTCTTGTTCTCGGCAATGCGGACTTTCACTGGCTCCTCAGTTTCAGCGATATGGAATTTGCCACACTCACATACAATTCTATGAACTGCAATCCACGTTTAGTAGCCTGGTTTTCGTGGGGCTGCTACAGATGGATGGTGTTTACAGTTCTGAACCAGGTTCCGATGTTAGTTGGACCCAATTCTCCGTATCCTTCCAGACAATAAACTGACGTAAGAAAGGGCAAGTACTGATTGTCACGGCTTCTCATTCTTGCGAGGCTCATGCTGAGTTCTAGCCAAAGTCTGTTCCACAACTTTGGAGTAATCATTTTGTTGAAGATCTTTCCAGATAATGCCTAGTTCCTTCTTCGAGACCTTCCTTTGTATTAAGGAACCCAGAAGCACGATTCACTAGAGTGTTGATGATTGATCTTTCGGTAGATTAATGTTGTTTGGATTTGTGATCCAGATACTGTCCCGTGTAGGTGGGTTTTCGGTATACAGGCGTTAGTCCTCTTCACCAATCCGTCTATGAATGGCAATTAATTGTGCACTTTTTTATCCATTTTCAAAATGACAGAAGGTTCAATGCCGTTGATGTGCTTCAGAAAAGTGTCTAGTTCTGTATTTTCATGGTTCCATTCCATGAAGGTGTCAACGTAGCTAAATCAGACTTTGGGCTTCTTCAATGTCCAGACTTTCGAACGAATCCATATGTATGTTGGCTATAACTGGTGAAAGTAATCGTACGTGAAGAATTCGTCATTTTGTTGGAAATATCAGTTCCGTATACTTCATTCTAGTAATTCCATGATTACTTCTGAAAGTAAGTTCTTCCAGGTCCTTGTCTTCGGATAGCTTCTTCTAAATGATACAAAGTACCTCTCCAAAAGAAACATTGGTGAAAACTAATTGATTGGTCTTGCTCTGTAGCTTCGATTGTCTCTAGTTATTCAACAAAATGCCTCAAATTCTCCTCGAGAGATGAAGTTTCACATTGTAGTTGTGATCTAATTGGAAGTAGAAATCTGATACTGATGATCGGTCTGAGCGCAACACCCTTTTCGTGGAATTTGGCTAGTTGATACAGGTGAAGGGGCTAACTGTGGTGAGGTTTTAGTGATGATCCTTTATTTCCGAAAAATTGACTTGCTGTTTTTTCAAAGTCTGATACAACTCCTTTTGAATTGATGCAGTAGGGGCCTGTAGGATCCTCGAGTATTGTTCCTTCTGGAAAAGGGGCGATCTTTTGTTCGTTGAGATAAGTATCCATCACAACAGTAGCAACAGTAGCATTTCTCCTATCTGCAGGTCGGATATTGATCAATACCACTTTCCTCATCTGCAGGTAGGATATCGATGGTGTTTTCTCTTCATAGACCGTTCACAGACCTTCGTTCTTCATCGTTGATGTTAGATGTTTTCGAACCAGCTATCCTCAGACTAAACCAGTAAAATTCAGATGATCAGACCTTTTAGATCCTGCTCCAGATCTGGAAACACCATCCTCAGCAGCATCACGGAAAATAGGCCACCAAACGCGGACTGCGATTCCAAGAATTACATTTACCAGATACCCTGTGAGCGAGGCAAATCCCATGTCGGTGAAACTGAAAGGTCACACAATAAAAACACACAGCGAAGAGAAACCAGGAAATCGTGAATAGCAGAGCATGTTTGGACTCATCAACTCAACATCAAGTGGTCCCAAGCTGAGATCATCCACAGGAAGGAACATTGCTTCAATATAATTGATATTTCAGCTTTCCATTTCATTTTTATTTGTTCTTTCATAGATATCTAATCATACTGGAATCATATTAGACAAACGAAGTCCGAACTAGTGAAATTCACACAATCATGAACTCATGGGGACCATCAAAACCGCGATGAAATGATTACTTCAGGTCACGCCTCCGACCTCTCCAACAGATTCCCAGGTGGACGAATCAATAAAGAACCGGAGTGTCGGTTGGTCGATTTAATAACAGTGAGACATTGCTGGCTGCCTCTACAAAAGTTGTTCACTAACGAAATTTGAAGGAACGCTCAAACTTCAAACAACCTCGACTCTCTCGAAAGTGGAACAGAATTATTGATGCCGGTTATTTCGAAAAGCATTTCATTAGTTGCCGAGGCGAGTTCCAGATGTTACTATAATTGGTGTGACGGAAGAAAAATGTGTCATAACTTCTTGATCTGATTAGCTCGAAAATGGGCGGTGGTTGCGGTTAACAATTGCGTGTGACTGACGTTGGGTGTAGAGCAAAGACGGAGGGCCTAATTTTCGTTTCTTCACGTCTCCTTACTTTCAAAACCTTCTTTCAATCACTATTAAACAGAGGCATTGTGAGACATGTGAGTTATTCCTCCTCTCAGTTTATTTTCCCTCCTGAACATCACACACTATTTTAATTGTCAAATAAATAACCCCTGAAACAAAATCTGATGGAGTGTTACTGAATCTCAAAATATTCACAAGGTTTTTAATATTATCGAAATATTGGTCATTGTGAATGAAAACTGGGCCCGTAAATTGTTCCAGAAAAAGACAAAAATTTTTGAATAATGATAATAATAATGTTTATTTCCGAAGGAAAAAGGTACAATTATGTCAATAACAAGTTGCTAGAGTAGATTTACATATAGTAGGTCAAATAACATTATTCAATGTTTTATTATTTAATGTATGTTTTATTTTTTAAAACAATCCATAAATTGATGGATGTGGCCGTTACTACGTGGTAGGAGATCATAATGATAAGAGAAATGAAAATTTATATGTTTTTTACCACTTTTATTTGTAACTAAAGTTACTGCAGTTTCGTCCTATATGGACATTTTCAGACTTGAACAATAAACTAACAATGATTCATTATATTCGCTAATATATACCATTCAGGTTCCTGACTGAGTACCTGAGTACCTAATTTACAGTTCACAATGCGCATGTGCCAATTTAAAAACCGGAGAGTGAATTAAATCGATTCTAAATAATTGTGTTTGCAACCCTTCCTTGCATAGTGAAGAATTTCCGTATCGTTTAGATTCGGAAACTTGTAGTTGCATGCCAAGGAATGGTTTGAAAACGTCGAGTCATTTTTTACCAGTCTGTTTTTTACCAGTCATTTTCAAACCATTCCTTGGCATGCAACCACAAGTTTCCGAATCTAAACGATATGGAAATTCTTCACTATGCAAGGAAGGGTTGCAAACACAATTATTTAGAATCCTTGGAAATTCACAAGCATAAACATTGCGAGTGCAATCTGTTAAATGACCAAATCGATTTAATTTACTCTCCGGTTTTTAAATTGGCGCATGCGCATTGTGAACTGTAAGTTCAGGTACTCAATCAAGTACCTGAATGGTATACATTAGCGAATGTAATGAATCATTTTTAATTTATTGTTTGAGTTTGAAAATGTCCATATAGGACGAAACTGCAGTAACGTTAGTTGTAAATAAAAGTGGTGAAAATCATAGAAATTATCATTTCTCTTTTCATCATGATCTCCTACCACATAGTAACGGCTACATCCATCAATTTACAAACAAATGTATTACTTATTAGATATTTGAATTTTTTAGGGGATTTTTATCAGTAATGAATGTTATGATTTTTAAAAACAAAATCATTTCTCAAAAAAAATTATTGCTCAAAAATGCATTTGTTGATACACAATTTTTTTTGGTACTAAATATGAATATTGAGGAATGATTTTTTCAAATTATAATTTCAATTTTTTTTATATTCTGAAAAGAACTGTTGTGTTTTTCATTCATATTCATTTAATAAACAATTTGTTTTGAACAAATTAATTTTTACAATTTATATTTTTTAATGGTACCAAAAAAAAACAAACAACGATTTATTACTTCTTGTGACACATGGTTTTTGTGTAAAAAAAACGGATTTTTTTTTCACACAAAAAGAACGAAAAATGTGAATAATTAAATTACAGGAGATTATACTTTTTGGATCTACACGTCTTTGTATAGAGTTATTTTTTTTTAAATTGATTGCTTTCTTCCGTTCTCTGTTTTGGAAAATTCCCCACATTTTTTTGTATCAAGATGGAGTAGTAAAATCCCAAAAATTTCAATAATTCTTAACCAAAGGCCTCAATTTCACTTTTTAATATTTTTTAGGAAAAGAAGAATTTTTAGTACTTGAAATCGTTATAATCAAGGATCTTTCCTTTTTCAGCGTTATTCAGCGTTATTCAAAATATTATTAATAATCAGCCACTACTGCTTCTGTTGATTTTCTACATATTGTATGAAGTCATTATCAAGGTCTGACGTATCTTGGTTCCTTACATTGTCATTTGAATTTTAAATTTGTGATGTAGTGTCACCTGCCAGAGTATCACCTAATGTATCATCTTTTTTGCCAACACTACTAATTAATTGAAACTTGTTCTGTGTTATTACAAGTTTTCAAATAATTAATCTGTACGTACTGACCTACTGAGTGAATTCTCAATTTCTTCCGATTTTTGAAATTTTATTGATTTGAAAATTTTCATTCAAAATAAAGAAGAATAATAATTTCTGAAACAAAAATATTATCGTCTTTATTACACATATCAGCAAATGTTTTCAACCTTATTACACTACTTATTGAATTAATTTTCAATACTCAAGTATTTATTTTCTGTATATGAATCGATATATTGTGTGAAAGCCAAATGGAATAAATTCATTATTTCGGTTACTGTACATATTTATAAATAATCACGAAATATGTTGAATTCAGATTATTATTTGACATTCTCAAAGGGAAAAATGCTTCCCCTATCTTCAAACCCCGTCGAATGACAAGGTACAACCCCCAATTTTTCAAATGGGAAGTATACGCTTGTGAAATATCCTTTGAAAGGCATTTTTATTCTATATTCAAAAATGTTTTCGCTTTCCAATTCATTGCAACAATCAATATAAAATAAATTGAAAACATGTGGTTACCGAACTTTCACAAAATACAACAACAACTTATTGCAATATACTCAAAAATTATTTCATGTTGAGGTATTGATAATGAGAAAGTAAGCAAAAACCATAGCAGTGCAATTTTTAGATGGTATTCTTTAAAAACCTGTGAATAATTTCTGAGGCAACGTTAGTTTTAAACGCCTTGTCGATTTGTTTTGTATGTTACAACATTAGTTGTCAGTATTTTAATTTAAGATCAAAGTTCGTTTACTTCAAGTCTGACAAATGGTTAGATTAAAGGAAATGCATAAAATAACAGTTTTACAAATGATTGGTTATTGACATAAAACCCGAACACAACAGGAAGTAGCTCGCCTATTCAATAAAAAAATTTCTAATTTACGGCCCATACTTCAAGGAATAATAATCAAAATAGAAAAGCAGTTTTGTGAGTTCGGTCATGTGGGGAAGATTAAAAAAGCAGGTGCCAATGCAATGAGTGATGAACTCAAATTATATGTGATGCTTGAATTTGAGGAAAACCCACATGTATCGAG
>WOGN01007099.1:0-12043 GCA_015342105.1 Leptinotarsa texana | reverse complement strand
ATATATAGAAATTGTCTGAGAAAACTAAGTAGCTGTATAAATGATTGAAACGGCACTGAAAGAATTTTCTGAAAAAGATATCAGATATTCAATTAAAAGCATGCTAGTATAAGCTGAAGCTAATATAGTGTACATGTAGCCAACAAAAGGTATAATATCCAACACGAACTCTACTTTTACACATTGGAAAGTAAAAATTCGGTTGATCAACAACTACTCGGTTGATCTACTCTGATATCTTTAATCTCATCTAAATGTTCTAGAAAGGTGGCAGTATTTCGGTATCAAAACATAGCAGGAGTTGAGAGATGAGGATATGAAATTTTGTTTTCATATTTTTGAAAATGTTTGTTGTAATATAGTGCAAGTTGATTGAACATGTATTGTACAACCAGCTGTGTGAAAAATTTCGTTTAAAATACCCTTTTTAGCATCTACCTTTTCGTTAAATCATATTGTCAACAAAGTCATTGTTCAGTTCGTCTACGTAGTAGTCTTTCTTTATTTTGTGCAAATATTTCGGTTGGTTTGTTTTCGGTATTCTCAGCTGATCTTTTGACATTTCAAATTTTTTCTGTATAAGTATTTTCATTATTTATTCCAAGTAAGAAATGTTTCCAAATAATTTTTTATTGAAAACAAAAAAAAAATGTTTTCTTAATGTTTTCACTTCCGATCATGATTAAATATTCTCTTTGAGTGGAATATTGGATAAATTTCAATACATACTTCAACCAAAAATTACCCAACGGAATATGTATTCAACTTATCAATAATTTTTTCCAAACAAGTATTAGTCGAAGTCAGAAAAATCAACAACAAAAACATTTTAAATATATACGTGTCGAGAGAGAAATGAATTATCACTCTTCTTAGGAAATGAATTTAATTATTCATTAATTCCCCAATTGGTATTTCCAAATATGTACGTGTCGAGAGAGAAATGAATTCTCACTCTTCTTAGGAAATAAATATAATTATTCATTAATTCCCCAATTGGTATCTCTGAAAAGTTTCCTGCATCATCAAATTATTCCAGGTTCAGAATTTAATCGTCTCATTAGTAGGATTCTACCAGCTGCGTCAGCATTCATTCAATTGATGTGGATATCAGGTCGTTATTTCTGTTCGCTATTTCTGATTCCAACCACTATTTGAAATGATAGTATCTAATCCTCAACAGAAGGAATATAAGTATCATCCAGACTTCATCAAAATACTAGGAATTGTGTTATCAACTGAAATCATTTAAAAGATTTATTTGCAAAGTTGAACTGATTCGAAAATGAGATGAATAATAAATTCAGTGACATGTTAATGTCTAACAAGGTTTATTCAACGTAATTCTGGAATGCATGTAACGAATTCAATGGGCAGCTGATGTGATTTTATATTAGCTCCGTAATTTTTTTTGACTTCATGAAAGAATATATATAACATTTAATTATATTTCCATGAAAATCTAACTTTTTTTCACTCGACATTGAAAGTTATGGAAGTTGCTGAAATGATCCAAGAATGAACAATAACAAAAACCAAATTATCAATTCGAAATAGAAAAATATGATAAAAAGAAATATCTGGAACATCATTCATTGTGCATGTACATGCACAATAACCGTACTTGAATTTTAAAAATATTTTATTTCTCATCCATATAATCTACACGCTAGTTTCAGGACAGTCAGTTGGTCCCCCAATGGCACCGCCTTGATACTTTCATGTGAATTCTCGGTATAATGAAATAAGACGTAGACGTAACTGATGGAAAATGTCGCAAATGACATGGCGGAACAAGTGAGGGATGAGATCATCATACGACATGACGGGAAAGGTAGGGTGTAGTTGACAGATCCATATTTAGTTTGATCTTGAATTTTAAATTTTTTACATTCCTGAGTTAATATTCAAACTATTTTCGAAACTTTCAAGCAAAATCTGGAAATAATTGGGGGACAAACGGCAATCTACGTGTATATGAGTTAAAGGATGATGTCAGCGAGTTCTAGAGAAACAACAAATATGGCGGTATGCTGAAAAGTACTGAATCATATATTTGTTATACCTGCAGCACATCAAATGGTTGGTTGCCAAATTTATTGGGAGATAAATCAAAGATAGCGATATGTTGCCTACTTTTCATCTGCCATGTCACTTGGAAAAGTTGTGTGCGTCGAAGGGGTGAATGAGGGATGCTGAATAAAAAGGAATTTTGTCAGATGTAGGGAAAAATGTCATTGCTTGACCGATCCTCTGATCCCGTGCATCGTCTTCGTCTTCTCACAGTAGAGGCGACGCGTAATGGCTTACTGCTTCGCGTCAAGTTACCATGATGACTTTCAAACGATTTGTTCAAATTACTTAGTGTGAGAATCAAAGTTTATCTGAATTAAATTCCCAAAACGATAATTGTATCAATTTTTATAAGAATTTGACAGTTATTTCAAAATGTGCATTGAAAAAGGAGTATAAAATTCAATTGTATTTATGGCTCAGTATTTTGCATATAGTGGCTACTACATTAGAATTGGATATATACTATCGCGGACTTTTATTTGGGAGAATTCAAGATAAACAATCTTACGATACGTTATCTTCATGTAACGCCAACGGTACAGGCAGCTCACGCCAAGATTACCTCTGTAAATTGTAGCCTATATGTTTTTCCGTAGCCTATATGTATTTCAGCAGTATTTCAGTAGATACCCAAAGCGGGTTGAAAATTCAAAGGGTATTTCTCGGTGGCTGTTGTCCATGGGAACTGCTGGTCATTGTCAATGAGGGTGTAGTTCTTCGCGAAAGAGGTAGAAGAAGGAATGAAGTTGCAATGTGAGTATTGAGCGTTCAGGAGGCATGGTTTGAAGGCCATACGTCTCTGCTGGAGCTTTGTGATTGGTAGTTTTGTGAAAAATAAATATAGCAGCTCTGCTGGAGCTCTGTGATAGGTAGTTGGTGGTGAAAAAAATCCACTTGCTATCACAGTGAGATGTCGACCCCGGTGTCGAGCTGTAGTTGGTACTCATTGAGGATGGTACATCGTGGAGCGTGTGTGTTATACGGGCGCGACCTAAGTGGACCGTACCTCGGGGCGCGACCTACGAGGGCAGCACCTCGAGGCGCGACCTACGTGGTCCGTGGTACCGATAATAATTGGGTACAAGGTGTTGTTGTGCGGCGTGAGAAAAAAAACAAGGCCAAGGACGTTGAAAAACAAACATGGCTGCCACGTAATAGAAGGAAAATAAATAAAATATAGAGTGTGTATAGCGTTAAAAAAAAAACATTGCTGATATCAAAGTATACAGCGTGCAGCGTTAAAGAAAAAACATGGAAGGAAAACAGTCCTTGAGATAGTGTAATCTAGCTGAGATAATGATTTTTCTGCTCGGATATTATTTCCTATGATAATTCAATTCGGTCAAAGAGATAAGTGTTCTGAGCGGAAATGTTTCATGAGATAGCAAAATCCGAATAAGATTATGGTTTTCCTGCCTGTGTTTTACTTTCCGTGATAATTAAATTTCTCAGGATATTGGTTGCTTCGCCACTTCGCTCGAGAACGAATGCGACATTTGTTTTCAGAAACTTAGGAAAGTCGTGCGTATACAGAGAGTACAAATGCGGTGACAATCATGACCCCTGGGGTAGACCTGATTCAATTGGATAATTCATATATGTGGTTTCGTCTACTCTCACACGAAAAGTTCGGTTGCTCAGGTAGGATTGAAGAAGTCTAAACAAAAATAAGGGCATGCCTGCCGACCACATCTTGGCGACAAATCCCTCTATCCAAACTCTATCGAAAGCTTTATGGATGTCCAACATCCATAACTGTATTCTTTCCCTGATTGAAAGCTTCCTTCACCCCGTGAACAACTCGGATCACTTGAGAAGTCGTATTCCGATCTCTCCAGAACCCGAATTGCTCTTCAAGAATGAGTTTCATCTTATCTACCAGGCGAAAAAGTCTACTCAAGAAAATATTATCAATGACTTTCGCTACCGCACTGAGTAGTGAGATAGGGCGATAACTATCGATTTTTCCGTTTTCCAGACTTATGGATAGGTACTATCTCCGCATGCTCAATACAATCTGGGTAGTGTTGATGTTTGAGAAGTACCTCAACCCCATTGACGCCTGGGGCTTTATTTTTCCACAGGCACTAAATGGTGGCAATCACCTCCTCGACGTCCGTGATCCACTTCAACAATGTTTGCTTCGGTATCGTCGGCACCGGACTGCTCAAGATGTTATTTGCAGAGCAAGTGGTGGCTGTGTGTTCATCATATATGTCGGGCCTAATTTGGTGGACACTGGCGAAGTATTCTTCAAACATTTTCGTTTTAGTCGGCCCCCTAGTTCTAGCCTTAGAGGACGCCGAGGGATTCGTCTTCACACTCGTGTCGCTCAAGGATTCATACCTGTTTTGGATTTTGATGTTGTTTTTTCGTTTTATAGTGGACGTTTTCCTTGCGACCCTCCTGGGGATCACAAATTCATCAATGTTTGTGGTGGTGATACGGGTAGGAATTCGAAGGGGTGTACGTTTTCCTTCTTCTCGGGCGATTTCATTAAGGCAGCTAGCTCCTCCGGCTTCGAAGTTTCCTTCTCGGCTTCTGGTAGGTACCGGTCCCTGTAATAGTTCCTCACTGCCTCCATTTGGCTTTCCCTCATCAATGATAAAAAATCTTCGAGTACGGGATCATATTCTATTTTTGCATTGCATGCTGTTAATTTTCTCAAGAGTGTTCTTTTCAATTGCATTGATAACCTCCTGAATCTCGTACTTTTTGTAAGGATTTTTTTCTGCATTAATCATTGTTCTAGTGATAGGTGGAGTAGGTGGTGAGTTGAAGAGTCTCCTTGTCCTCCTTCTTCTCGTCTTTCTTGGAGTTTTCTTCTGTTTATCATCACTTGAAGGTATATTGATTGGTTTGATTTCGCTTCTCTTTGGGAGGAGCTTAGCTTTCTCCCTGATAGCTTTTTCCGTATCTTGAGGTTTGTTATTAGCGTTGATTGCTACAGTTTCCATATTCTTTACAAGTTCAGCTAACTCTTCAACGTGTACGTCTTCATTTTCTCCTGATTTAAACCTAGCTGGGCTGAGTTGCCTTTTTGGCAGATTAGTTTGATTTGCACTTCCCTGGCCAGTAGGAATATTGTCAATCTTCTTGAAAATTTGACGTAATATATACATGTCTCGTTGAAAGCGTAGTGTCTCCTCCGGGAATACATGCGGCGTTTTGACAATGTTATTGGTTTCTATAGGTATGACATTTTCTATTTCCATTTTTTGTAAGCTACAAGAAGTGTCGTTCTCAATTTCTGGGGGTAGTGTTTCAGCATTAAACAGTACTTCATTTTCTATAGGCTGTGGTATTTTTGAAGTTTCTTCCAAGCTATCCTCAACGCGACCTGTGGCCGCTTCATCTGTCTCGCAGAGCTGCGTTCTGGCCCCACTGTGTGGCTTATTCACGCCCTCTTCAAGATCAATGTCGCTATTTTCCAGGTCGTTAACTTCCATCTTTTTGCTGCCTCCCTGTTCATTTGTTTCATTCATTTGGATTTCCTAGTTTATGTAGTTTTTGGTATCACCCTGTGATTCTGAACCAATCAATGTCGCTATTTTCCAGGTCGGTCACTTCCATATTTTTGCTGTCTCCCTGTTCATTTGTTTCATTTTTTAAAATTTCCTCGTTTATGTAGTTTTAGGTATCTCCCTGTGATTCTGAACCACCCTCGTGTGTTTCGTGTTGCGACCCAAAAATGGGATCATGTTGCTTCGAAGTAAAATCTACTTGTACCTGTTCAGAGTTTGGTGTTTTCATTTTCTGTGTCGCAACATTTATATTCCCAAGTATTTCCTTGTGCGTTTTGGGTTTGGTGGAAACCTTAGATATTTTCTGGATTTTCAGAGATGTCTCTTTCTCTTTACTGCTGCTGTGCCCACCTAGTGAAGAGGTGTCACTTAGTAGACTATCTCTGTCACCATCAGGACTTTTCAGGTAAGTTAGTTTTTGTCCTGGTATCTGGGATCTGGTGGAACACTTAGTTTCGTTCCTAGCTTTTTTTACATTCACAAGATTTTTGATGGAAACCATTTTTGGTGAAATTCCGGGGTCCGGCCCCGAAATAGTTTTTCCCTGTTTCGTAGACACTCCCTAAAGTGAGATATACCAACACTCGCGCGGATTGTGTAGCCTTCTATGTAATTCACACTTTCTATCGGAAAGTGTGTTGAATGGATCAGTTCGATGTTATTTCCATCTTTCTCACGCTCAAATGACTAACAAAACTATCTCACTTACACACACTCTTATGCCGTTAAATGATTTATTTCAGTGTCGCTTATCGCATTTTCTGCTTACTACGGCTTCATCAATAATACCTGATAATAATAAAATGTGTGAAGAAACTGTTTGATACATTTTCATTGAGTTGGAATAAAACGAAAATTTGTGTGTGTCTGTGTGTGCGTGTGTGTAAAAATTATTAAGTTACAGTACCCACAACGAAGCCCAAATCGAGGTCCATGCAGCCACAAGGCTTTCAACATCCAATGAAACGTGAGTTTTTTTCAATTCCATGCGACCACACCTTGTGTAAAATGAATTCGTCGTATTTACCGGGGAATTTGACCAGACATGTTTTTTTCTTTCATGCTAGACGCCTAATTTTTTTCTTTAACCCTGCACGCAGTATACTTTGATATCAGCAATGTTTTTTTCTTCAACGCTGTACACACTCTGTATTTCATATCTTTCGCGAAAAACTACATCCTCATTGAAAACGAGCAGCAGCTTCCATGGACAACAGCCATCGAGAACTACCCCTTCGATTATTGAACCCGCTTTGGATATCTACTTATTTCATTCATAATGTTAGTGTGTGGGTCATTTCGAATTGGGAAAAGATTCCAACACTTTGGAAACTCACATGGGATGGGTGTTGTCATGATGACCCTGATTGACATACAATCTTAGTTGAGAATGTTTTGGGGGGTAGATTCTACCCCTAATCCTAAACGTGTCTTTTAGAGAGAAGACCGCTAGTGTCAAGACAACTTTTGTGATACCACTAGAAGTGGAGAAGATAGTGAGTTTACTGTTCAGATACCACTCGAATTTACTGTGCTGATAACCGATCTATGGCTTTAGAGATTGGAAAGAAGCCCGCGAATGCGGGATATGTATGCAGATTTCATGAAGAAATATTCTTTAATGGAACGTATGTCAGAATGTGAAGTATTACTAGATGAATTATCCTTTCACCTATCTTAACTTGAAGTACTCAATGAGAGTAGCTCAACTACAAAACTACGAGTAGTCTTCAATGATTCTTCAAAAACATCTTATGGACTTTTTTTGAACGATATTCAAAACACAGGTCCAAAGTTACAAAATGATTTGTCTATAATTCCATTGAGGTTCAGTGTTGGTTTGCGCAGACATTGAAAAGATGGATGAGGCTGAGTATAGAGTATTGGGAGGTAATAGTTTAGAAAGCAAATCCCGCTAATGAATGGAATTGTTCACTCATAATATAGTAACGTATGGAATGCGGTGAGCTCCGTTGCCAGCAATACGACGCTTGACACAACTAGGCCTTGATCATATATTTCAAAATTCAGCAGCCAGACGCTGAGGTATTTTCAAAATATTTCTATATTGATAACATGTTAACTGGTGCAGAATCAGCAGAGACGGCTCTCAATTTATATCCTAGGAATTGGTGAAATGGGCTCGAGAAAATGGGTGTCAAACCATGAGGACCTCCTTCAACAAATTGATAGTACTTTGGTTGGTGACAATGTTGTTCATATTGGAGAAAAGAGTCGAAGCGAAACTTTGGAATCATAATGGCAGTTCAAACAGTATGACAAAATGGTTTAGACTTTCGCGACTGAAGTTTTCAGTGTCACAGTTTTTCGAGTTTGAAAGCCGTGGATTTTTTGTAATTTCTTCCTAACGTTTCACTGGCGCGAGTGGCTAGCTGCCTTGTTGGGTACCAATACAACTGATTACCTGACTAAGCGTATTTATATACGCTTTACGACGCCTGAAAGTCAACGGACAGCAAGCCGTGATGGTTAAATCTTAGAAGAAGCTAGTCACTCGCGCCAGCGAAACGTAAGAAAGAAATTCCAAAAATTCACGGCTTTCAAATTCGAAACACAGTGACATTAGATCCGCTAGGTTTAGGTAGCACTTTGTATTATAATAGATACTGATGCAAAAATTGTAGTGTGCAACATATTTTTGGGATGAAACGTTGCCAATGGATTTGAATTACTAATGGAAAATAATGCAATCTCAATTCTCCGTTTTGAATGAATTCTGCATTCCAAAATATTCTCTAATGTCAAATTATGTTCAATAATCATGGTATAATCATGGTTTTTCAGACCTATCATTTCAAGCATAGGTGTCTGTGTATATTTGACTATTGGAACAGATAGTAGTGAGTATGAAGGTATCTCTTCACTGTTCTTAGGTCAAAGTTACACCCCTAAAGACCATAACGATCTCCAAATTGCAACTATGTGGAGTTCTCCTCCTCATGAGATGGCTAACAAAAGTCAAAGAATGTTTTTCGATGCAGATATAGCTCGAGTACAGCATCTCTACACCTCACAGGAGCAGTACTAGTTCAATTGAAAACCTAATCCAGCACACATTATATCAAAAGATATATATCCTGCTGAAATCATATATTTTCAAATCTTGTGGAATATTCTGAGTGGCAGTCATAAGAAGACTCCGAATGGCCTAGTGAAATGGCCTTAATCATCGAAGACTTGCCTAAATTGAAAAAAATTGTCAAGATGTGTCAGGTTGCTTCAACGATAATTTTCACACTCGACTCGATGTAAGCGCTCGATGCTCGATGCTCATGAGGTAAAATCACGTTATTTTGTGGGTTCTAACTATTTCGCAGTGATAGAGAGAGCAGGCAGTAAGAAACAATTTGGAAAGAGATACCTAATTTTATTGAAAATGGAAGTATGTCGAATAATAATTTGCACGAATTGAGCCCCTTCATTGATGAATAGACTCACTCACTTTAAATATAGTTACTCATATGTTACACAATATCATAAGCACCCATTAGAAAGTTGACAGGGATGGCGATGAGAAATGAAACGAAAAGCATTTCGTCGATTACCAGTAAAAGCAACATACTATGAGGTTTTTGCTGAAGTTGATGGATTGCTGTACCTTTGAGGAGGCCGGTTTTTCATTCATTTACTCTTTCTCTGGAACGACTCATATCATTGGCGTGATGCTGTATTCAAATATATTCAAACAAACCAATCTCAAGCGATTTTTTCCATTCCGACAGTCATAAATCAGCATCCTTCATTCAATGTCGCACAGGGAATTTTTGAAAGTGGCACTCACACCACATGCCAGGTTATCTAATTTCCTTTTCAATGCAAAAGATGAAATCGATAAGATAGAAACATTTGAAGTTTATAAGCTCAAGTGTCTGGAGTGTAAAAGTATTTATGAGAGGCAATGTGGTCGAAATTTTTCAAAACGGTATGCTGAACATGAAAGGTCTTTCAGACTGGGTAAAAACGATTCGATATTTTCAAACATTCCTTGAAATGCAATCACAAGTACCCGTCAAAAGGATAAGGAAAATTTGCACTATAAAAGTAAGCCTTCAAAACAGAATTTTTTGGAATCCTCGGAAATTCATTAGCATATAAGTAACCTGCCAAATTATCAAATCCATCTAATTCACTCACCGATTTTTAAATTATCATTACCACACTGTCACAGGTAAACAAAATGTAGATACTCAATTACATAGAGTACCTCTATTATTACTGAAAGTGGTATTCAGATAAATGAAGGCTAATATAATCAATTGATTTTCAGTTGTTTGTATTAGTTTCGAAATGATAGAACGAAACTGCAGTAACTTCAGTCAGGTATAAAACTAGTAAAAAACAAAAAAAGTTTCATCATGATCATTTTATTATCTGATTTTATTGTTATATCGATAATTCAGGAAAAATTTAAAAACAGAAAGAGACTTTAGACATCACATAGAAATGAAAGTTTCACTAGGATTTCGTGGGCATTTCCAGGTTTTCTTATATCAAGGTTGAGTAGTTCAGTCTATTGCATTTTTCCATCAGTCATTGGATTTTCGTAAATAGATAAAACGTTATATATGAATTTTTCATAGTAAATCAAAGTACAAAATGTTTTCATATCATACGCAGAAATAAGCAACAATATAGGAAGCAGTAGGTACTGCACACTTGCGTCATATGTGTAATTGCATTTACTAGAATGAATATTTGCACTTTTTTATTTCAACTTGTTATTCCGACTAATTTCATGTCAAATTGAACCGATTCCTCACACTCTCTTATGTCGCGCATTTTCATGAATGCCTTCATGAGTATCATCAGAATGATAAATGCCTTCATAATACGAAACCATAAAGTACCTGTGAACTGCCCTGTCTCCGCACGGGTGCAACGGTGATACTTAATACAAATTCACCAATCGGAAATTTGAGGGCATGGAGAAACAGAGATGATAAGATAGTTTTGTTTTCTGGACAAATTTTATCTCCCTCGGCTGGCGGCCTAGTTGAAATATTTGAAAATCTTTCTTTATTGCATATCTACAACATGAAACGAACCTACATACAAAATTTTTGTTTATGAAAATATAGCGGTACGGAGAAAGATCGATGAAAAGTTATTTTCATATGTTAACGCGCTCTTTTTATTCCTAGTGGAAGATCTTCAGATGAAATGTTTCATAATCTTTTCTAATTGCTCATTTTACCCCCACGAACTACATGGCTTTTCATGATGAGCGTTAATTGGCCGTTTCTGGCAAACTATTTAACGGATCAACCTGAAAATTCCACAGTATGCATAAGTCAATATGACCTTCACGCCTAAAATATTTTAGACAAAGCGGCGTTGTCGCTTCTACTTCTTTGATTTTCCAAATAGAACACCCTCACATCTATCTATTACCGTTTAGAAGATATAAATCAATTTCGATATTTTTTTTACCAAACATTAACTTTTATAAATGCTGATAATCTTGAACTCTCTTTCACTAAAACGATCGAATTTGAAATGGAGTGGCGTAATATGACAAGGATCTTCACTTCGAGTCATGTTTTCATTTGCCTCATGGAGAGGAACTCCAATTTTTTCAAATGGAACACCCTGAAATTTCAACATTTTTGAGCTCTACATCCAATTTTAGATTAAATTTCTCCAGATAATACTATTTCTATTTTGAACCGTTTTCCAGATAAACTGTTTCAAACGGAAACTGACGTGGTTCTTTTGCTCGTTTTTTTTTTGAATTCTTCACTCATTTTGGATTTTTAACATTTTTTTTATACTTAGTGATATTTCTTTCCGATCCAGTTTTTTAACTGTCTAAGATCAGTCAATTCAAAATTGGTATGTACCTAAATATTTTATCAGATCGGACTTCCATTGTCTTATCAAATATAAATTGATTTGAAAACTCTGAAAAAAAAAACAATTACAAAATCATTGAGATTAAGCGAAAATAGCAATTACAATCAAAAACTGAAATTTACAAAGAATTAACATATAAGCTACAACCAAACAAATAAAATCAAAATATTAATAAAAGTTGAAAAATAAAGATTAAAATTATTATTAACAAAAATAAAGAAAAATTTAAAAAATAAAAAAGATTTCAAACCAAGTTATGTCAGGACGTTTCGATTGTTAGTATTCTCAATCGTTTTCGGGTGTCGTAACATAACTTGGTTTGAAATCTTTTTCAATTTTTTCAATTTGTTTTTTATTTTTGTTATTAATAATTTTGATCTTTATTTTTCAGCTTTTATTAATATTTTAATTTCATTCGTTTGATTGTAGCTTGTATGTTGATTCTTTGTAAATTTCAGTTTTTGTTTAATGAAATTGCTATTTTTGCTTAATCTTAATGATTTTGTAATTGTTTTTTTCAGGGTTTTCAAATCAATTCATATTAGATAAGACAAGGGAAGTCCGAACTG